>JAODAL010036684.1:0-41362 GCA_025379985.1 Phyllomedusa bahiana | reverse complement strand
ACAGACAGACAGACACAGACAGACAGACACAGGGACAGACAGATGACACAGACAGACACAAGACGCAGACGGACACAGACGAACACCAGACTAGACAAGGCACAGACAGACAGACAGACATGACAGACGTCGCAGAGCAGACTGGAGATGCATGGTCAGACACAGACCGACAGACACAGGACAGTACTGAGATGATAGTACAGCAGACGCCAGACAGAGACACAGGAGAGACACAGACAGACACAGACAGACGCAGACACAGACAGACAGAGACAGACAGACAGACACAGACAGACAGACACAGGACAGACGAGGACAGGACACAGGAGTGAGAGAGACGAGCAGACCGACACAGCGACACCGACAGACACAGACAGAGCACAGGACATGACACAAGACAGACACAGGGGCCACAGCACAGACACAGGAGAGACACAGACAGACAGACAGACAAGACGACGACACAGTACGCAGAGTCTCAGACCAGACAGACAGCACAGAGACAGACAGACACAGACAGACAGACACAGGGACCAGACGAGTGACGAACAGTGACGAGAGCAAGACAGAACACAGACAGGACACAGGACAGTCAAGGACAGACAGACACAGACAGACACTAGACAGACAGACACAGACAGACACAGCAGGACAGACACAGACAGACAGACAAAGACAAGACACTGAAAAGACAGACACACAGACAGGACACTAGACAGACACAGACAGACACAGTCAGAGACAGACAGACAGACAGACAGACACAGACAGACAGACAGACAGACACAGACAGACACAGACACACACAGACAGACACAGACACACACAGACAGACACAGACACAGACAGACACAGACAGACACAGACACACACACAGACAGACAGACACAGACACAGACAGACACAGACAGACACAGACAGACACAGACAGACACAGACAGACACAGACAGACACAGACACAGACAGACACAGACAGACACAGACAGACACAGACAGACACAGACAGACAAGCCAGCACAGACTGGAACAGACAAGACACAGACAGACAGGACACAGACACAGACAGGACAGACACAGACAGGACAACAGACAGACAGACACAGACAGACACAGACAGAACAGACAGACAGACACAGACAGACAGACACAGACACAGACAGACAGACACAGACAGACACAGACAGACAGACACAGACAGACACAGACAGACACAGACAGACAGACACACAGACACAGACAGACAGACACAGACAGACACAGACAGACACAGAAGCCACAGACAGAACAGACAGACAGGACACCAGACACGGCGAGGTGACGAGTGATCAGAGGTGTGTATCACAGGACGCAGACAGAACACAGGACAGAGCACAGACAGAGCACAGACAGACACACGCACAGACACAGACAGACTGGACACAGACCGACAGACACAGGTCGCAGTCAGACACAGACAGACAGGACACACGACAGACACAGACAGACACAGAACAGACCACAGGACAGACACACAACAGACCGGACAGAACAGACACAGACAAGACAGACACCAGACAGACAGACGCAGCAGACATGAGACACAGACAGACAGACACGAAGACAAGACAGACACAGACAGACACAGACAGACACAGACAGACCAGACAGACCACCAGACAGACAGGACACAGACAGACGACACAGACCAGACAGACACAGACTGAACAGACACCAGACAGACAGGAACACACCCCCACCCGTTGCCACATACAGACACGGTGACGACAGGACACTGACAGTCAGACACAGACAGACATACAAGACAGACAGACAGACACAGGACAGGACACAGGACAGGACACAGGACAGGACACAGTCTGACAGACAGACAGACACAAGACAGGACGACACAGACAGACCAGACAAGACACAGACTAGACACAGAAAAGACAGACTGAGCAGACAGACAGACAGACACAGACAGACGGACACCGACAGACAGACACAGACAGACTCAGACACAGACAGGACAGGACACACCAAAACAAAAAATAAAGGACACAGACAGACAGCGGACACAGCGACAGAACACACAGACACAGACAGACAGACACAGACAGACAGACACCAGGACAGGACAGACACACAGAACAGACAGTAGATGAGTCACAGATCAGACACAGACAGACAGACACAGACAGACACAGACAGACAGACAGACACAGACAGACACACACACACAGACAGACACAGACAGACACAGACCACAGAAATACAAGACAGACACAGACACAGACCGGACAACAGACTGACACAGACGACACAGACAGACAGACTCACAGACAGACACAGACAGACACGACCAGCCACATGTAGAGCTGACACAGACAGACACAGACAGGACAGGATCGGACGACAAAGACAGGACAGACACACAGACACACAGACAGACAGACACAGACAGACACGACAGACAGGACAGGGACAGACACAGAAGACACGACAGACGACACAGACAGGGGACACAGGACAGACACAGAAGACACTGATGACAGACAAGGACAGGACAAGACAGTAACAGACAGACACGATGAGACAGTGTGAGGCAGACACAGACAGACACAGACAGCACGACACACAGACAAAAAGGGACAGGACCAGACAACAGACACACAGGACAGACAGAACACGGTGCACGTGCCATACAGACGACACAGACAGGGACACAGACAGACCACAGACAGGGGACACAGAAAGACAGAACAAGACAGACACAGAACGACAGACACAGTACTCAGACACAGACAGACAGACACAGACAGACACAGACAGACACAGAGAGACAGACACAGACAGACACCAGACAGACCACAGACACACCCCCACAGACAGACACAGACACACAGACACAGACAGACACAGACAGACACAGACAGACACAGACAGACACAGACAGACAGACACAGACAGACAGACAGACAGACAGACACAGACAGACAGACAGACAGACACAGACAGACACAGACAGACACAGACAGACACAGACAGACACAGACAGACACAGACAGACACAGACCCAGGACCACTCTGACAGACACATGACACTCAGAACAGACACAGACACTCCGACACAGACAGACTGACTCAGACACAGACAGAACAGGACAGACACAGACAGACAGCCTAAGACACAGACACAGACACAGACAGACAGACAGACAGACACACACAGACAGACACACACAGACACAGACACACAGACAGACACAGACAGACACAGACAGACACAGACAGACACAGACACACAGACAGACACAGACAGACAGACACAGACAGACACAGACACAGACACAGACAGACACAGACACAGACAGACACAGACAGACACAGACAGACACAGGACACACAGGAAAGACACAGACAAGACACAGAACACAGGACACCACAGACAGACCACAGGACAGACCGACAGACACAGACAGACACAGACAGGACTCCCCTCACAGGACAGGACCACAGACAGACACAGGCACGCAGAACACGACAGACACATACAGACACCAGGGACACAGCACAGGACCACAGACATGTGACGTGATGGTGCAGACACAGACAGACAGACACAGACAGTCAGACACAGACAGGCAGAAACAGACAGACAGACACAGACAGACACAGAGACAGTTCAGACACCTAGTACACAGACAGACAGCTCACAGACACAGACACAGACAGGACACAGACAGACACTGACACAGCAAACGGACACATGACACAGACAGACACAGACTAGACACAGTCAGAAACAGACCACAGACAGGACAAGACAGACACAGACCAGACGCAGAAGACACCAGACACACACACAGACACAGACAGACAGACAGACAGACAGACACAGACAGACACAGACAGACAGACACAGACACAGACAGACAGACACAGACAGACACAGACAGACAGACAGACACAGACAGACACAGACAGACAGACACAGACAGACACACACAGACAGACACACAGACAGACACAGACAGACAGACACAGACAGACAGACACAGACAGACACAGACAGACAGACACAGACAGACAGACACAGACCGACAGGGGACCACGACAGACACAGGGACAGACCGGACAACAGACCAGACAGACAGGGAGGGAGACAGACAGACACAGACAGACAGACAGACACAGACAGACAGACAGACAGACACACACAGACAGACAGACACACAGACACAGACAGACACACAGACACAGACAGACACAGACAGACAGACACAGACAGACAGACACAGACAGACACAGACAGACAGACAGACACAGACAGACAGACACAGACAGACACAGACAGACAGACAGACAGACACAGACAGACACAGACAGACAGACACAGACAGACGGGACACACAACACAGCGCAGACACAGACAGACATGGACCAGACACAGGACAGACAGACACGACCAGACAGGAAGACAGACACAAGACTAGCCCAGACAGAACAGACAGACCAGAAGACACAGACCAAGGACAGCCACAGACAGAAGACACAGACATCAGACAGACACAGACAGACAGACAGACACAGACAGACAGACAGACACAGACAGACAGACAGACACAGACAGACACAGACAGACACAGACAGACAGACAGACAGACAGACAGACACAGACACACACAGACACAGACAGACACAGACAGACACAGACAGACACAGACAGACACAGGACAGACCACGACCAGGACACAGACAGACAGACACAGACATGAACAGGACACAGACAGACACGGAGGGAGACAGGGAGACAGACAGACAGACAGACACAGACAGACAGACAGACACCTGTGACTGACAGAATGGACACAGATTCCAGACCCAGACCAGAACACCAGCCGGTCCCTCCTACACAGACAGACGAACGTGTGCACAGACTGGACACAGACAGACACAGACACAGACAGGAAACAGACACAGACAGGACACAGGACAGAACACAGGACACAGGACAGGACACAGGACAGGACAGAAGACAGGACACAAGACAGGACAGACCACAGGACAGACAGACACATACAGACCAGACACAGACAGACACAGACAGACGCGCAAGCCAGGACACAGACAGACAGGACCAGACACAGTAAGACGACACAGGACAGACAGACAGACACAGACAGAAAAATACAGACACAGACTGACAGACAAAGACAGACAGACCAGACACAGACAGACAGACACTGAAAACAGACAGACAGACAGACAGACAGACACAGACACAGTGAGTCAGACAGACACAGACACAGACAGACAGACACAGACAGACACAGACAGACAGACACAGACCAGACACAGACAAGACACAGACGACTTGCATGTGACAGACACTCAGTCAGACAGACAACAGACAGACTACTTGACAGACATACAGGACAGACAAAGACAGACAGACAAAGACACAGACATGAACAGACAGACAGACAGACACAGACACAGACAGACACAGACCCAGACACTAGACAGACACAGACACAGGACTCACCACACAGATCACAACAGACAGACACAGACAGGACACAGGACAGACACAGACAGACCAGACACGAGACAGACACAGACAAGACACCAGACAGACACAGACAGACAGACAGACAGACATCAGACAGGAAGACAGACACAGACAGACACAGACATGGACCACAGACAGACACAGACCACAGCAGATCACAGACACAGACAGACATCGACCAGATCACAGACAGAAACAGACATGACACAGGGACAGCCACAGACAGACACAGACAGACACACAAGACGACGACAGACACAGACACAGACAGACTAGACATAGAGCACGACATGTGCTGCAGGACAGACAGGAACCACAGAACAGACACTGACAGACATAGAAAGACAGACATAGACAGACACAGACAAGACACAGACAAGACACAGACAGACACCAGAAGAAACAGACAGACACACAGACAGACACAGACAGACGCAGACAGACATAGACAGACAGACATAGACAGACAGACACACACACAGACAGGACCAGACAGACAAGACACAAGACAGACAGACACAGACAGACCACACACAGAGAGCAGACAATACTGACAGACGAGCACAGACAGACACACACACACAGACAGACACAGACACAGACAGACAGACACAGACAGACACAGACAGACACAGACAGACACAGACAGACACAGACAGACACAGACAGACACAGACAGACACAGACAGACACAGACAGACACAGACAGACACAGACAGACACAGACAGACACAGACAGACACAGACAGACACAGACAGACACAGACAGACACAGACAGACACAGACAGACAGACAGACACACACACAGGACAGACCACAGACAGACCAGACACAGACAGACAGACACAGACAGACAGACAGAGGGAGACAGACACAGACACAGACAAAACACAGACAAGACACAGACAACACACACAGACACTGAGCAGTACGTACAGACAGACGACACAGACAGACCGACAGACACACACGCAGTCAGACAGACAGACTCACAGACAGACCACAGACAGACACAGACAGAGACAGACAGACACAGACAGACACAGACAGGACACAGACAGGACACAACAGACGACACAGACAGACACAGGACACAGTCCAGAGTCACGTGACAGACACAGACACACCACAGACGTAGAGACGACAGACAGACACAGACAGACACAGACAGAGACACAGACTGGGACACAGCCACAGACACCAGACAGTCAGACACAGCAGACCTGACAGACAGACACAGGACAGGACACAGACAGACAGGACACACACTCAGACAGACACAGACGGACAGGACAGGACAGAGACAGGACAGACACAGACTGACAGACACACACAGACAGACAGGCCAGACAAGAAGACTGCCACAGACAGACACAGACAGACACAGACAGACAGACAGACAGACACAGACAGACACAGACAGACACAGACACAGACAGACACAGACACAGACAGACACAGACAGACAGACACAGACAGACACACACAGACAGACACAGACAGACACAGACACAGACAGACACACAGACAGACACACACACACACAGACACAGACACAGACACACAGACACAGACAACACACAGACAAGACACAGAAAAGACACAGACAAGACTCAGTGCATGTGACAGCAGACAGACACAGACAGACACACACTGACAGACACACACAGACACAGACACAGACAGACAGACACAGACACAGGTAGACAGTGACACAGACAGGACAAAAACAAGACAGACACAGACCAGACACAGAACAGACACAGATCAGACTACAGAAAGACACAGACACAGTGACAGACACAGACACAGAACAGACACAGACAGAAAGCACAGCAGACACAGTGAGTGTGTCGCAGGTACACAGTACAGACTACTGGACAGTGACACGTGACAGACACAGTCAGAACAGACACAGACTGAAACAAGACAGACACAGACAGAACAGAGAGCACAGACAGGACCACAGACAGACACAGACAGAACACAGGACAGGACAGACACACACAGACAGACACAGACAGACAGACACAGACACAGACAGACACAGACAGACACAGACAGACACAGACACAGACAGACACAGACAGACACAGACAGACACAGACAGACACAGACAGACACACACAGACAGACACACACAGACAGACACACACAGACAGACACACACAGACACACACAGACACACACAGACAGACACAGACAGACACAGACAGACACAGACAGACACAGACACAGACAGACACAGACAGCCAGACAGACACAGACAGAGTTCAGTAACATGCGCTTGTACACCACACTGACAGACACAGACAGACACATTCAGACAAAGACAGACACACACAGACAGGACATAGATCAAGACACCACACCGACAGACACAGACCAGGACTGAAAGACAGGGACCACAGACAGACACAGACAGACCAAGACAAGACACAGACATACACTCAGACAGACACCAGACTAGATCACAGACACAGACAGACAGGGAATCACTAAGACAGACTGGACACAGGGACAGACACAGACAGACACAGACAGACACAGGACAGACACAGAAGGGACACAGGGGCAGGACAGGACACAGACACCAGAACGACACAGACGACAGGACACAGACAGAACAGGACAACAGCACAGACACAGTAACAGTAGCGCGTGGTCACAGGACACACGAACAGATCCAGACGCACAGACATAGCTACACTAGACAGACATAACAGACAGACAGACACAGACAGACACAGACAGACAGACACAGAGACACAGACAGACACAGACAGACACAGAGACACAGACAGACACAGACAGACACAGACAGACACAGAGACACAGACAGACAGACACAGACAGACACAGAGACACAGACAGACGTGACACGTGTACAGACACAGACCACAGGGGGGTGGGGGGGGGGGGTGAAAGACAGACACGACAACAGACACAGACAGCAGATCACAGAAGACAGACACAGACAGACAGACACAGGGACACAGCAGACCTGGAACAGACTGACACCAGACAGACACAGACGACACAGGACAGACACAGACAGACACAGGACAGACACTAGACAGACAGGACACAGACTGACACAGACACAGTAGACACAGACACAGACTAGACTGACAAGACGACACAGACAGACGACAGGACATCAGACAGACAGGACCACAGACAGATCATACACAGACAGACCACAGACAGACACAGACAGACACAGACAGACACAGACAGACAACAGACAGACCACAGGACAGGACACAGACAGACAAGACACAGACAAGACACAGACAGACACAGACAGACACAGGACAGACAGACACAGAAAGACACGACAGACCGAACAGGAGCAGACACAGACAGACAACAGACAGGGACACAGACAGAACACAGACAGACACAGCACAGAGACAGCACAGACACAACACAGAGACAGAAGGACGACACAGACAGAGCAGACAGACACAGACAGACAGTACAGACTCACACACGACAGACACAGACATGGACACACGACAGACACAGCACAGATACAATACAGACACACACAGACACAGACACAGACAGACACAGACACAGACACAGACACAGACACAGACACAGACAGACAGACACAGACAGACACAGACAGACAGACACAGACAGACACAGACAGACACAGACAGACACAGACAGACACAGACAGACACAGACAGACACAGACAGACACAGACAGACAGACACAGACAGACAGACAGACACAGACAGACACAGACAGACACAGACACAGACAGACACAGACAGACACAGACAGACACAGACAGACACAGACAGACACAGACAGACAGACACAGACAGACACAGACAGACACAGACAGACACAGACAGACAGACACAGACAGAATCATGACAGAGGACAGGTACAGACACAGACAGACACAGACAGAACAGGACAGTACAGACCAGACAGACTAGGACCAGACACTGACTGGACAGGACACAGACACACACACAGACACAGACAGGACACAGACAGCACCAGACACACAGACAGGAACACAAACTCACCCAACTAGCACAGGGAAGACACAGACAGACACAGACAGGACACAGACAGACACAGACAGACAGACACAGACAGACCAGGACAGGACACAGGACACAGGACACAGACAGACAGACAAGACACTCTGAGACAGACAGAACACGGTACTGACAGACACAGACAGACAGACACAGACAGACACAGACAGACACAGACAGACAGACAGACAGACACAGACACACAGACAGACACAGACAGACACAGACAGACACAGACAGACACAGACAGACACAGACACAGACACACACAGACACAGACACACACACAGACAGACACCACAGACAGAACACTGCAGACAACAGGACAGTCACAGACAGGACACAGACCCAGAACAGACAACACAGACAGACCACCACACAGAGCATGGATCAGACTCTAGACTGTGGACACAGACAGACAGACACAGACCTAGGACACAGACGAGACACAGACAGGACACAGAAAAGACACAGACAGACACAGACAGAACACAGACAGATCGTCAGAGACGTAGGTGTGACACTGACAGACACAGACAGACACAGAAAGACAGACACAGACAGACACAGGACAGACAAACAGACAGGACACCAGACACACAAGACAGACACAGACAGACACAGGACACCACCAGACACACACCAGACACCACAGAGACAGACAGACACCAGACAGACAGACACAGAGACAGACAGACACAGACAGACAGACCACAGACAGACAGAACACAGACAGGACAGACTCAGACAGCCAGACCACAGGACAGACACAGGACACAGACAGGACACAGACAGACATAGACAGACCACAGACTAGGACACAGTGACAGAGTACAGGTCTGTGACACAGGACAGACAGACACAGACAGACACAGACAGAAGACACAGAAACAGAAAGAGTCAGACACAGCAGACAGGACCAGACAGACACAGTGTACAGACAGACACAGACAGACAGACAGACAGACAGACAGGACAGACACAGCAGGACCACAGACAGACAGACACAGACAGACAGAACACAGACACTGACAGACTAGACAGACACCACAGACACAGACAGGGACGGACAGACACAGAGACCCCCAACAAAGACAGAACAGGACAGACACAGACGGGACACAGGACAGACAGACACAGACAGACACAGAGACACAGACAGACACAGAGACACACAGGACAGACAGAACCCAGAAGCGACAGACACACAGACAGACAGGAACACACAGACAGACAGCCAGACACAGACAGACACAGGACAGACCGAGGACAGACACAGACAGAACAGACAGAACACCCCCAGACAGACAGGACAAGACAGGACACAAGAACAAGACTACAGACAGACAGACACAGACGACACACACAGACACAGACAGACACAGGACAGACTAGACACAGACAGACACAGACAGACAGACTGACAGACAGACAGACCACCAGACAGACAAGACACGCACAGACAGCACAGACAGGGACAGACAGAGACAGACAGACACAGAAAGACGACACAGACAGACACAGACAGAACACAGATCAGACACGGACAGACACAAGACAGACTCAGGACAGGACAAGGACACAGACACAGACAGACACAGACAGACTGACACAGACAGACAGACACAGACAGACACACAGACAGACATGACACAGGACCTACACATCAGAAGACACACAGACACAGACAGACAGACACAGGGGACAGACAGAACACATGACACGACAGACAAGACAGACACAGACAGACAGGACACAGACCACCACAGACAGACCAAAGACAACAGACAAACCAGACCACAGACAGACAGACACACAGACCACAGACAGACCACAGACTAGGAGCCGACAGTACAGACAGGACACAGAAAGACAGACACAGACCAGACAGCACACAGACAGACCAGCACACAGAAGACAGACACACAGACAGACAGACAGACAGGAAACAGACAGGACAGACAGGACACAGAGACACAGACAGAAAGACAGACAAGAGCACAGAGACACAGACAGACACAGAGACACAGACAGACACAGAGAGTGTAAGGTCAGACACAGACACACACAGACAGACACAGACACACAGACAGACACAGACACACAGACAGACAGACACACAGACAGACAGACACAGACAGACAGACACACAGACAGACAGACACACAGACAGACAGACACACAGACAGACAGACACACAGACAGACAGACACACAGACAGACAGACACAGACAGACAGACACAGACAGACAGACACAGACAGACAGACACAGGCCAGACAGACACAGCTGACGACAAAACAGACAGAATCACAGACAGACACTCAGAATGACAGACACACAGTAAGATCAGCAAACACAAGGACTGACAGTCAGACAGACAGACAGACAGACAGACACAGACAGACAGACAGACAGACAGACACAGACAGACACAGAGACACAGACAGACACAGACACACAGACAGACACAGACACACAGACAGACACAGACACACAGACACACAGACAGACACAGACACACAGACAGACACAGAGACACAGACAGACACAGACACACAGACAGACACAGACACACAGACAGACACAGACACACAGACAGACACAGACAGACACAGACAGACACAGACAGACAGACACAGACACACAGACAGACACAGACACACAGACAGACAGACACAGACACACAGACAGACAGACACAGACAGACACAGACAGACAGACAGACACAGACAGACAGACACAGACAGACAGACACAGACACACAGACAGACAGACACACACAGACAGACACCACGACAGACAGACAGGACACAGGACAAGACACTCAGACTGACACAGACAGAAACAGACAGACACAGACAGGATCACAGACAGATCAGACATCAGACAGACTGTGACGAAGACAGACAGACAGACACACCCACGCAGACCGACAGACACAAGACAGACAGACACAGGACAGACAGACAACAGAGACCACGGACAGACAGGGGTCAGACACTCAGAGACACAGACAACAGACACGAAAGACACAGACAGAACAGGACCAGACACAGGACAGACCCACCACAGACACACACAGTTTCACATCTGTAGAGTGCAGACCACACACAGACAAGACAACACAGACACTAGGCGACCAGAAAGACACAGACAGACGAAACACACATGACAGCACAGAACAGAAGACACAGACAGACAGACACACAGACAGACAGGACCACAGACAGATCACAGACAGACACCAGACAGACTGAGACAGAACAGACAGACAAAGACAGACACAGACAGACATGCAGAGATGACGACAGACAGGACACATGCTGTGGTCTCAGACACAGACAGACAGACACAGACACCACAGACAGACAGGACTCACAGGCAGCCAGACACAGACAGACACAGACAGATCAGACATGACAGACTGCAGGACAACAGGACAGACACAGACAGACAGAACAGACACAGACACACAGGACAGACAGTAACGAACAGACAGCTGACATGACTCCTACGATTGACTAGACGGACAGGACCACAGACAGACACAGGCCACACAGTTGCAGACAGAGAACAGACAGGGACACAGACACACGATGTACAGACAGACACAGACAGGACAGACAAATACAGACCGCAGACAGACAGAGACACACGACAGACACCAAGACCAGACAGACACAGACCATGACAGACACAGGAAAGACAGAGGCCACAGGCAAGACCACAGACAGAAGAGACGGGCAGACACAGGACAGACACAGACATGGACAGACACAGTACGCACGACACAGACAGACAGACAGACACAGACAGACAGACACAGACAGACAGACACAGACAGACTGATCAGACAGCACCACAGAAGGGACAACAGACAGACACAGACAGACACAGACAGACACAGACAGACACAGAGACACAGACAGACAGACACAGACAGACACAGACAGACACAGACAGACACAGACAGACACAGACAGACAGACACAGACAGACACAGACACAGACAGACACAGACAGACACAGACAGACACAGACAGACACAGACAGACACAGACAGACACAGATGAAGAGATGCAGACACAGATCATGGACACAGACAGGAACACGACAGAACAGACAGGGACAGACACAGACAGACACAGACAGACACAGGACACGACAGACACAGACACCGGACAAGACACAGACACAGACAGTGTTGACAGACACAGACGGACAGACACAGACACAGACGGACAGACACAGACAGTCACAGACCCACTGACAGACAGGACACAGACACAGACAGGTACAGAACACGACTGACAGACACAGACACAGACAGACAGACACAGACAGACAGACACAGACACAGACAGACAGACACAGACAGACACAGACAGACACAGACA
The DNA here is from genome assembly GCA_025379985.1 of Phyllomedusa bahiana. Lineage (NCBI taxonomy): Eukaryota > Metazoa > Chordata > Amphibia > Anura > Hylidae > Phyllomedusa > Phyllomedusa bahiana. The sequence continues at coordinate 27,339 of JAODAL010036684.1, read as the reverse complement.
GACAGACACAGACAGACAGACACAGACAGACAGACACAGACAGACACAGACAGACACAGACAGACACAGACAGACACAGACAGACACAGACAGACACAGACAGACAGACACAGACACAGACACAGACAGACACAGACAGACACAGACACAGACAGACACAGACACACAGACAGACACAGACAGACACAGACACAGACAGACACAGACAGACACAGACAGACACAGACAGACAGACACAGACAGACACAGACAGACACAGACAGACCGACAACACGACAGGCACCAAAAGGAAGAGCACGACAGACAGACACAGACACAGACAGACACAGACACAGACAGACACAGACAGACAGACACAGACAGACAGACACAGACAGACAGACACAGACACAGACAGACAGACACAGACAGACAGACACAGACACAGACAGACAGACACAGACAGACAGACACAGACACAGACAGACAGACACAGACAGACACAGACAGACACAGACAGACAGACACAGACAGACAGACACAGACAGACAGGACACAGACACAGACAGAGATCGCCAGACACAGGACAGACAGACACAGACATACACCGACAGGACAGACACAGACAGACAGAACAGGGACAGACAGACACGACAGACACGACAGACACAGACAGACACAGACCGACAGACCCCAGACAGGACACAGACAACAGACAGACACAGACAGAAGACACAGAAGACCGACATGCAGACACAGACAGGAACAGACAGAACAGACCACAGACAGACACAGACAGACAGACACAGGACAGATCTCAAGGACAGACACCAGAACACAGACACAGACAGAACAACAGACAGACAGACAAGACAGACACAGACAGACACAGACAGACACAGACAGACACAAGTCAGACACAGGGGACAGGACACAGGACAGACAGGACACAGGAAAGACAGACACAGCAGTCAGACACAGACACACAGACACAGACACACAAGGCCAGACAGGGGACAGAACGTGACAGGACACAGACACACTAGACTGACAGACAGCAGACAATTGTTTGTGATGTCAGACACAGTCACAGGACTCAGAAAAGACACAGACACCAGACAGGACACGACACAGCAGAAATACACAGAACAGACAGACAAGGACAACAGACAGACAGGACAAGACACAGACAGACACACACAGACACACACAGACAGACAGACCCAGACAGACAGACCCAGACAGACAGACAGACCCAGACAGACAGACCCAGACAGACAGACCCAGACAGACAGACACAGACAGACAGACAGACACAGACAGACAGACAGACACAGACAGATCAGACACAGATCGCCGACACAGACTAGACAGACACCGACACAGACAGACACAGGTCAGACAGACAGGACAGACCAGGACAGACACAGAATATGTGTGTGAAGCAGACACAGACAGGACAACAGACAGACAAGACTGACACAGACTGACACACAGGCAGTGACAGACAGGACAGACAGACACAGGACCAGACACAGACACCACAGACAGACACGACAGACACAGACAGACAGACTCACAGACAAGACAGGACTCAGACTAGACAGACAGACAGGACGCGTGTGTACACAGACAGACAGACACAGACAGACAGACACAGACAGACAGAGACAGGCAGACACAGACAGACACAGACAGACAGTGACACTGCAGGACAGACAAGACAGACAGACACGGACAGACAGACAGCACAGAGACACAGACAGGTACAGACACAGACAGACAGATTCACTATGACAGAGCAGAGACAGACACAGAGACACAGAAGGACAGACAAGACAGACAATGACAGACAATGACTAGACTCACCACGGGACCCTACACAGACAGAGACACACACACAGACAGACACACACAGTCACAGCACAGACAAGGGACAGACAGACCAGACAGACAGACTCAGAAAGACAGACACAGAAACAAAGACAGAAAGACACAGACAGACAGACACAGACAGGGACACAGACAGAACACAGACAGAACAGACACACAGGAACAGACATACACAGACACAGATCGACAGACAGACACACACAGACAGACAGACACAGAAGGACAGACACACAGGACTGGATGTTACAGACAGACACAGACAGACAGACCACAGACAGACACAGACGACTAGGAGGTGCACAGAGACACAGACAGACTGACAGACTGACACTGACAGACACAGACAGACAGCTAGGGACAGGGACACAGACAGACACAGACAGACACAAGACACAGACAGAGACTAACAGACAGACACAGAACAGACACAGGACTGACACAGCAGACCACAGATCAGACACAGACAGACACAGACAGACACAGACAGACACAGACAGACACAGACAGACAGACAGACACAGACAGACACAGACAGACAGACACAGACACACAGACAGACACACGGACGCAGTGAGTGTACAGTGACAGACAAAGACAGCACAGACAGACACAGACAGACAGAAACAGACAGACACAGACAGACACACACAGACAAAGACAGACAGACACAGACACAGACAGACACAGACAGACGACAGACAGACCACAGACAGACACAGGACAGACAGACCCAGACAGCCCAGACCCAGACAGACCCAGACCAACACCAGACACAGACCCCAGCCCAGACCCCCAGGACCCCACAGAACAGACAGCACAGCCCAGCACCAGAGGGGCAGCCAGCAGACCACCCAGCAGAACCAACAGACAGAAACACCACACCCCCCAGCCCCAGAACCCCCAGCAAAAACCCGGGAGCCCCACAAAACCCACCAGACCAGAACCCCAGCCACCGGAAGACCAGAAAACCCCCCCAACAGCCAACCCCAGAACCCACCCCCAAACCCCCCCACCCCAGAACCCCCCCCCAAGACAAAACCCCCCAGAGCCCCAGCCCCAAAAGAAGACACCCCACCCGACCCAGCAGCCCCCCCCCCAGACCCCCAGCCCAAAACCCACAGACCCCCCACCCAAAACCCCACAGAGCGCCACACCCAACCAACCAGCCCCAGCAACCACCCCCAGCCCACCAGCACCCAGACAGCCCCACCCCAGACACCAGACCCCACCAGCACAGCCAAGCACCCCAGAAGCCACCCACCAGCCCCACCAGCCAGAAGCCACCAGACAACAGCCAGCCCACCCCACCACCACCCAGACCCACCACCACGACCCCCCAGCAACAACCCACCCCAGCACCACCCCAACAACACCAGCACACAGACCCACACACCAGGCAGAACACACCCAGCCCAGCCCAACACCCCACCCAAAAGCAGCCAGCCCACCAGCCCCACCACCCAGAGCCCCAACCCACCCGACACCCAGCACCCCCCACACAACCACCACCCCCCGCACACACCCCAGCCCACCCCACCAGACAGCAACCCAGACCCACAAGCAGACCCAGACAGACAGCCAGACCACCCAGACCCAGCCAGCAGCCCCCCCACCCAAGACCCAAGACCCCCCAGCCCCCAACCCCCAGACCAGACACCCCAGACCAACCCAGAAACAGACCAAAGACCCCCACACAGCCAGCCAGAACCAGACACCAGACACACAGAAACCCCAGCCCCAGCAACCCCCAGACAGCCACACACCAGCCCAGCCCCAACACACAGAACCCAGAGCACCCGACAGCCACCCCAGACAGCAGCCACAGAACCCAGCCAACCCAGCCCAGCCCCCCCCCCGCACAGCACCGCCAGCCAGCCCCAGCCCACACCCAGCCCACCCAGCCCCACCCAGCACCAGCACCAACCCAGCCCCAGCCCAGCACCACCACCCAGCACCCCAGACCCCACCCCAGCAGGCCCCCACACACAGCCCAGCAGCCAGCCACAGCCCCCAAACCCCCACGCAGACCCACAGCCAGCCCAGCCCACAGACCCAGCCCAGCAACCACAGCCCCCAGCCACCACACAGCAGACCCAGCCCCACCCCACCCCAGCCAGCCACCACCCCCCAGCAACCCCAGCAACACACAGCCACCAAAGCCAGCAGCCCACCACCCAGACACAGCAGACACCCCCACACAGACCCCCAGACACAGCCCCACAGCCCACAGCCCCACAGCCCCCCCCAACAGCAAACCCCCCCCCCCAACCAGAACCCCCACCCCCCACCCAGCCACCCCCCCCCCACACCCAGCACCCACCCAGCCCCAGCCCCAACAGCCACCAAGCAGCAAGAACCACCCACACACCAGCGGCAGCCCCCCACAGCACCACCCCAACAGCCCCAGCCCGCCCCCAACCCAAACCACAGAACCAGAAACCAGACAGACCCCCCCCACCAACCCCCAGCCCAGCAGAAGACCACCCCAGCAGCCCCCCCACACCCAGACCAAGCCCACACCCCCCCAGCAGCCCCCCCACCCCCCCCCACCAAAACCACACCCGCAGCCACCACCCCACCAGCCAACCCCCCCACAGACACCCCCCCACAGCACCCAGACAGACCCAGACCCCCACAGCCCAGACCAAGACCCCCAAGACAGCCACCACCCCGAACGAGCAGCCCAGACACCCCAGAAGACCCAAGACACAACCACCAGCCACCCCAGAACCACCCAGACAAACCCCCAGCCCAAAGCCAGCCCCAGCAGAACAGCCCAGCCAGACCCCACCAGACCAGACCACAAGCCAGCCCCCAGAAACCAAACCCCACCCAGCAGACCCCCCCACAGACCAGCCAAACCCAGACAGCAGACCCAGCCAACCAGAACACCCCCCACACACCCCCCCACCAGCCCCCCCCCAGACCCAGGACACACCCCACCAGCCAGCCCACAGCACAGAGACCCAGACAGCCCCACAACCAGAAACAACCCCCCCCAGCCCAGCCCCCACACCCCACCCCCACAGCCCAGCACCAGCCCCCCAGACGACAACCCCCCAACCGAACCCACCAGCACCCCAGACCACACCCCAGACCACACCCCAGAACCCACCCAACCCGGGCAGCCCCCCCCCGACACCACCAGACAGCAGCACCCCAGCCCCCCCAAGCCAGCAACAAACCACCCACCAAGGCCCAGACCCCAGAACCCACCCAGAACACCCACAGCCCCAGCCCAGAAAGAACAGAACCCCAGCACACCACAGCCAACCCCCCCACCAGACAGACCACCCCCCCCCAGACCAGGACAAACCCCCCGACCACCCCAGCGCCCACAGCCACCAACCAACCAACAGCAGCCCAGACCCACCAAACCGCCCCCAGGCCCCCCAGCCCACACCAGACAACCCCACCCAGACGGCAGACCAGACAACCCCCCCACAGAGCACCCCAGAAGGACAAGACAACCACCACCCACCAACACCCGCCCCAGACACCCCCCCAGCAGACACAGAACCCACACCCAGACAGACCCACTCAGCCCCAACACCAGCCAGAGCCAGCCCACCACCCCAGAACCACCCAGAGCACAGCACCACCCAGCAAAGCACCCAACCCCCACACCAGCCCCACCACCAACCCCACAAAAACCCACCAGACCCCCCGCCAGCACAGACACACCGAACCAGCAGCCCCAACCCCAGACCCAGCAGCCAAGACCCCACCAGCCACAGCCACCACCCCAGAGACACCCATCCAACCAGCACCAGCACAGACCACCCACCCCAGACCCCAACCCCAGACCACAGCACACCCCAGCACCAGACACACAGGCAGACACAGGCAGACAGACCAGACCCCAGAGACCACCAACCCACACACACCAGCACCACCCCACCAGACCAGCACAGCCACCCAGAACAGAGCACAGACACAAGACACACCCCCCAGACCAGCCCACACACCCTCACCGCACACACCACACCCACAGACAGAAAGACCCCCCCCAGCACACCTCCAGCAACCAGAACCACCACCCCAGACCCCACACCAGCAGCCCAGAAGCAGACACCACACCAGAAGCCCAGACTCACAGGGACCAGCAGACCATAAGACAGACCAGACAGCCAGACACCAGCCGAGCCCAGACCACACACCACCACACACACACAGGACCAGCAGCAGACCAGCCCCCACCCCCACACACCCCCCACACAGAGCAAGCCCACCCCACCACAGCAGACACCAAGGACCACCCACCCAGACACAGGCCCCAGGCACCCCACACGCATCCCCAGACTGCCACACAGCCCCCCCACAGCCCACAGCTCACACAGAACATGACCACCCACACCCCACACACACCCCAACCCCCACCACCCAACCCCAGAACAGCCCCAGACACCAGAAGACCCACCCAGCCAGACCACCAGACCCACCTAAGACAGCACCACACCCCACGACCAGGCAAGGCCCCCAGTCCACAGACAGACCACACCCAGACACCCCCGGCAACAGCACCAGCCCCCACAGACACAGCACAGCCCCACAGCACACCACACCACCCCACACACCCAACAGAACACAGGCCCCAGAGACAGCCACACCAGACACCAGACACTCACCGGACAGCCCCCACCCCAGACACCCCACACCAGCAGCATCCAACCAGCCACAGACCACACACCACCACCACCACACACAGACACACACCAGCATGCCTTCTCACCAGAGCACCACTCACCCCAACCAGAAACACCACACAGCACACCCCACACCACCCAGCCACCCCCCAGCAGCCACCCAGCCACACACCAGGGCCCAGCCCCCTGACCCAGAAACCACACCACACCCAGGACACCCCACAGGCCACACACAGCAAAACAGACAACCAGACACCCTCACACCAGGACACCACCAGACACCCACACCAGACAGCCAGAGCCCCCACCACAGACCACACGCCCACCCACCAGCACCAGAATCCAGACCAGGACACAGCACAGACAGGTAACACACACCCAGCCACCCCCCCCACCCACCCACCACCACCAGACACCAGACCAGCAGACCCACCAGCCAGCACACAGAGCCAGCAACCGCACCACAGCACACCCCCAGCACCAGCAGACACCACCCCCACAGACCTCCCCCACCCCAGCCCCACCCACCACCCAGAACTTCACCACACCAGCCAGACCACCACACCCACAGGATCAGACAAGCAGACAGCAGACCAGCCCACAGACACCCAGACCACACAACAGGCAGACAGACCACACCACAGACAGCCCAGCAGCAGACACAGCAGACCCAGACAACCACCACCCACATCCGACCACAGCCCCCCAGCCCAGCCCCAAGACAGACCCACCCCCCCAGACACAGAGCACTCACAGCCAGACCAGCACCACCAACCCCACCGAGCACAGCAGCAGCACCCACCCACAGCACCAGACCCACCCCATCCAGACAGCACACCACCCCCAGACCACACCAGCAGACACCAGAGACCAAGACAGACCAGGGCACAGCCCCAGGCCACCACACATGGCTCAGACCACCACCACAGAACCCATCACAGACCAGACCACCCAGACCCACACCCCAGACACCCCCCCCCCCACCCAGAAACAGCCAGGACCGACAGACAGCCACACCACACACCCAGACCACCACAGTGAACAGACACCCACCACCCAACAGCAACAGACTAGACAGACCCACCCACCCAGACAGCACAGCCACACAGAACCCAAGAAGCACCACCACAAGAGCACCCAGACCACAGCAGGCAGCACCAGCCAAGCCCAGCACCCCAGACAGCCACGTACACCACAGAACCCACACCCGCCAGCACAACCCCCAGACAGACCACCCAACACAGCAGCACAGAACCAGACAAAACACCCAGAACAGCCCACACCCACAGACACCAGCCCACCACCCAGCAGGGCATACAGAGGACCAGCGCACAAGCCACCCACCCACCACCAAGACCAGACACCCACACCACCAGCACACCCCCCCAGAACCACAGACAGCACCACCCCCAGACAGCCCCACAGCGACACACCACAGACCAGACACCACCACCAGAGCAGCCACAACCACCACCACAGCAAAGGACACCCACCAGCACAGACAGACACACAACCCCAGCACGCCCAGACAACCCACATCAGACAACAGACCCCACCAGACGACAGCCCAAAACAGCCAGCAGATCCAGCAGACCCAAGGGCACACCAGACACCACCCAGCCACAGAAAAGCCCTGGCACACACGGCAGCAGACACACAGCCCAGACCCCCAGACAGGCACCCAGAACCACAGCCCACCACCCCACACACCGACACAGGCCAGCCCCCCCCCCACAGCCCCCAAGCACACAGACCACCCCCACAGCCCCACCCCACCCCAGACACCCAGCCACACCCCAGGCACAGCATCACAGCCAGCTCCACACAGACACCACCACACCCACCACCTCCCTCCAGCAGACCCACAGCCAGCACACCACCACAACCCCCCCAGGGCACAGACCAGACACGACCTCCAGCCCCCACAGCCACACACCCCCCACACAGCCCCAGCAGCCCACAGCAGCCACAGGCACACATGACAGCACAGCCAAGCACACCACCAGCACCAGACCCCCCACACACCGCAACCCCACAGCCGCCACACAGCATAGCAGCCCCACAGCAACACAGGACCCCCAGCCCACTGGCACACACCAGACCCCAACCCACAACCACAGCCAGAATCAACCACCCAACCCCCAGACAGCACCAAGCCACCAGCCCCCCCCACCAGGCACCCCATGCCCCAGGCAGCCACTCCCAGAAACACACCCACAGACAGAAGACCCCCCCAAGCAGACCACAGCCCAACCACACCCAGCACACCAGCCCACCCCACCCCCCCCCAGCCACCCCACAGCCCAGCAGCAGCAGCAGCCCAGCACCACACAGCCCCCAGCCCACACACCCCAGCAGAACCCCCTCCCCAGCACAGCAGCAGAACACACCACCACCAGGACAGCCCAGCAGCAGGCCAGCCCCCCCACCCCAGCACCCAGCCCAGCACCAGCACCAAACCACTCCCATCACAGACCCAGACCACACCCACCAACCCCAGCCCACAGCAGCAAGACCAGCCCCACAGGCAGGCCCCACCCACCTCACAGACAGCACACCCAACCACGCAGACCACCCCAGCCACCCCAGACCTTGATTGCCCCCCACACCACGACCAGGCCCGACACCACAGGCCACACAAGACCCACCACAGACAGACCACGCACACACCCCAGAACACCCACCACCACACACCCCCACCAGACCCAGACAGACAACCCCGGACCCCAGCCACAGACTAGACAGCACAGGAACACAGCAGGACCACACAGCCCACCAAGCACCACCAGCCACCACCAGACACACACCAGCGCCCCCCACCCCCCAGCACACACCAGCCACACCAGCAACACACCCACAGGGCCAGGAACAAGCCCCACATCCCACACCCCCACACAGACAACACCCAAGACACACACCCACTCACAGCAGCCCACCAGACCCCACCCCACAGCAGAACCCAGCCCACAGCAGCCAGCCCCGACCAGACACCAGCCCCCAGCCCACAGCCATCCCCCAGCAGCACAGAACCCACCCCAGCCAGCAGCCCACCACCCAGCCACCAGCAGAAGACATCACCCAAGGACAGCCAGCCACACCCACAGAACCAGACAGCAACCACCCCAGACACAGCCCCACACAGAACACACATCCCCCACCAGCAGCAGACCCCACAGCCAAAGATCCAGGACCCCAGCAACACACCCCCACACACACTCACCACAGAGACAGCAGACCCCAACAACCCCACCCCACACACACACAGACCCAGAACAGACCCCCCAGCAGACACACCACACCACCACCGCCCCCCAGAACACACAGCAGACAAGCACAAGCAGGGACAGAACCCACAGCCTCCCACAGCAGACCCACACCAGAAGGCCCCAACAGACTCACACCAGGGCACCACACCACAACCAGGACCCAGAATCCCAGGAGGCAGCACCACAACACAGACACACCCAAGCAGACCACACACACCGGACACACCCCACACACAGCCCTCCAGCCACAGCACCAGCCCCAGCCCCAGCAGGCACCCAGACAGAACAGACCCACCGACCCACCACCAGGCACAGCACCACAGCCACACAACCAGCAGCCACAGCCACCCAGACCCACAGCCCCAGCCAGAACCAGCCCACCCACCCCCACCAGCCCACACCCCAGCAGACCCCCCACCACACCACACACAGCACACCTCCAGCCAGAACAGTCCACCCAGGCCACAGCACACACCCACAGACACCACCCGCCACAGGCACACCCCCACCCAGCCCAAGAACCACAGCCCCACCACCCACCCCCACACAGCACTCAGAACCAGCCACACTACCACCAGCAGCACCCACCCCAGACCCAACACAGCCACACCACACACCACAGCCACCACCAGGGTCCCACAAGACAGCACCACCACCACAGCCCACAGACCCACAGAGAGCCAGACCAGCCCCAGACCCCCACAGACCAGCACAGACAGCCCACCAAGCAACACAGAAGCCCCACCACACTCAGCAGGCCAGCACAGACCAGCCAGCACCACACACCAGAATCAGGACAGGCAGACAGACGACCCAAGAATCCCCCACCAGAACAGACACACCCAGCACAGCACCAGCCAGGCAGGGCCACACACACCGACACACAGACACCCAGCACCCCCACCCAAGCAGAGCCAGACAGAGGCCCCAGCCCCCCACCGACAGCAGAACCCACACACAGCCACACCACCCACCCAGGCCAGCCCTCACCACAACCCCAGCAGCCAGCCAGCCCCACCATCCCCCCAGGCCCCACAGCAGACAGACGCTCCACAGGACCAGCCAGCAGACCAGACCACCCCACACCCCACCACCACAGCAGCACACAGCACAGAGACACAACACCCCCAGACAGTCACCAAGGCACCAGCCAGAACAGCCACACAGTCCCCCACAGACCAGCACACACCACACCAAGCGCACCCAACCACACACCAGCCCCACAGACACACACACACCACAAGGCAGCAGCACCACACAGCCCCCACAGACACAGGAGCACAGCCCACACAGATCCCACCCCGCCACAGCCCACCACCCCCCACACCCAAGACACAGACAGAACACCAGACACCCCAGCCCCCCCCACCGCCCCACCCACAAGGCCACCACCCCACCACCCCACCCAGGACACCCGCACCCACCCCACACCACCACAGCACCCAGCACAAGACCCACACAACCCAGCCACAGCACCAGCACCCACACACCAGCAGACCCCCCAGCAGCCCCTCCAACACAGGTCACCCCCCCCACCACCACCCCAGACAGCACACAGCAGAACCCACCTCACACAACAGGACCACCCACCAGACCAAGGGAACACAGTGACCACCAGACCTCCACAACCGCCAGCAGACAAGCAGCCCCACAGCCAGAACCAAGCCACAAGACACACAGGACCAGCACATCCACAACACCCCCAGACCCAGAGCCCCCAGCACACAGCCACACCACAGCAGCCACCCCAGCAACCCACCAAACAGAAACACACAGACCACCCAGCAGCACGACAAGCCCCCCCCAGTCCAGGACACCAGCAGAACCCACCAGACAGACCCCAACCACAGGACCCCCCCACCCAAGCACCCAGACCCCATATCAGCACAGCACCAGCACACCCAGGCACACAGATACACAAGCCAGAATCAGGCCCACCCCAGCACCCCAGCCAGCAGGGCCAGCACCACCAGACAAGCCCAGCCCAGCAGACCACCCCCAGCCCCCACACAGGCCAGAAGACACACCAGAAGACAGCAGAGAACAGCACACAGCACACAGACACCCACCCCAGCAGACCCCAGCCAGCCCGCAGCCAGGAGACCCAGCCCACACCACAACCCAGGCAGCCCACAGACAGCACCCCAGAGCAACACCAGACACACATCAGCACCCCCCCAGACCAGGCACCAGCAGAACCACACACACCCCAGAACCCACCCTCAGACACCATCCCCAGACACCACAGCAGAACAGACCCCCCACCAACCAGAACACCCCATCACACACCACACCAGGGCAGACACAGCCGCAACACCCAGTCCCAGCAGCCAGCCCCCCAGCCACCAGGACCAGAAGACCAGCCCACCACAGAACACACCGCACCAGAACACCACAGCACACCACCCCACAGACAAGACACCAGACCCAGAAGACACACACCACACCCCACCCACCAGCCCAGACCCCACAGACAGCCACACACCACCACACACCACCACCCACCCAGCCCCACCCCAACGACAACCCCAGCACCAGCAGAACACATGACAGCCCAGCAGACCCCAGCACCAGACACCCCCCCCACACCAGCCCAGCCCCCCCCCGGACACCGCACCCCACCCCATCCCAGACCCACACAGCCAGCACACACACCACGGCACAGCACCCCAGAGCCAGACCAGAAACCACAATCAGAACACAGCACCAAACACCACACAGCCCCCGGGCCAAAAACACAACCACCAGAACAAGCCCCCAAAGAAACCAGAAAACAACACAGACCCCCCCCAAAAGCCAGCACCCCACACAAACACCACCCAAAAAAACCACCCCCAAAAGCCCCACCCACAAGAACCCACAAAACCCCACCAAAAACCACCACCAACGGGCAAAATCCCAACCAGCCCCAAAACAGACACAAAAACCAAAAAGAAAAAAGACCCCCCACCCCCCAAAGGGCCAAAAACCAAAAACCCAACCCCCGCCCAAACCACAGCCCAACAGAGAAACAAGCAGAGAAAACACCCAAAACCCCCCCAACAAACCCCAGACAACCCAGCCAAACCACCCCCCCCACACCCACCCGGCCACCCCACCCAGCCCACCAAAAAACCCCACAACCCCCCACCCCCAAAGAACACAGCAGCCAAAAAACACAACCCCCCCCCAAACCCAAAGAAAAACACCAGACCAAACCCACCCACACCCCAAAACCACCCCCACCAACACAGCCACACCCAACCCACCCAAAAACCCCCCCACAGACCCCCCCCAGGAAACCCCAACACACCCCAGACAAGACCCGGAAAACCCCCAAAAGCCCCCCCCCAAACCCCCCAGACCAAACAAGCAAAAACCCCCACCACCAACCCCAAAACCCGGGGCAAGCCCCAAAAACCCCAACACCCACACCCAAACAAAACCCCGGAAACCCCCCCCCCACAAACCCACAACAAAAAAAACCCACCCCCCCAACCCCAAAAAAACCCAGGAAACCCCCCAAGCCACAAACCCCACAAGCACCCCCCACCAGACCCCCACCCCAGCCCCACAGCACAAAACCCCCCCCAGCACCCAAACAAAAACCCCCCCCCCAAACAAACAACCAAGACCAAAAAAAACCCCCGGAAACAACAGAAACACACACCCCAAACCCCCAAAAACAGACCCCCCCCCCACCACCACCTCACAGCACACCAGCCAGACAGCCCACACCATCAGCACACACAGCACCATCCACACACTGACCCACCTGCATCACACCCAGTCCCCCCAACCCTCTCACACCACCACCGCCCACACACACACACCCCTCCAGCCCACACACCACACAGCAGCCATGCACAACCCCACCAGCCACACACACCTACTCACACAGCACAGCACCGCCCATAACTAGTCACCACAGCACACACACAGCCCACAAACACACCACAGCCCCCCACACACCCCACAGGCCAGCACCCTCCCACACACCCCCCGACACAGCACGCCACCACCAACAGACCCACAACAGCCAACCACCAAACCCCCAGCCACCGCAACCCACCAGCGAACCCACCCCAGCACACACAGCCCACACTCAGCCCAGACCACCACACCACACAGCCACACCACACCCGACACTCAGCACACACAGCCACAGCGCACCACAACACACCAGCCACACCCACACCTGCACCACACCCCCAACCCCCCAGCACACACACACAGGACACACACACAGCACCCAGCACCCCACACACACCCCACCAGCACACGCACCCCACACACCACCACAGCACAACCACACACACACACACAACACACCACCAGCACCACAGACCCACCACACCACACACCCAGCCTCAGCACCCCACCACAGCCACCACACACCACACCACACCACACACAACAACACCACCCACACCATAGGACCACCACACCCCCCACTCCCAACAAGCCACACACACACACAACACACACCCCCACACCCAAGCCACAGCCCAAACACACACCAACTACACCACACCACCCACCAGGCTCCACCCCCACACAGGCACACCACACAATCACCCACCCAGACACACTACACACCACCCACCCACACACCCAGCACCCCCACACATCCACAGCCCAACACAGCAACCACAGGACACCCCCCACACACACCACCACTGCACCACCCAGACACACTAAGCCAGCACCTGTCAGCCCTCACTCAGCACACACACCAAGCCCACCTCCCACATCACACCCACCAGCCAAACACCACCACTGCACACCACAGCCAACACACCACACGCACACACACCAACACACACACACCACACTCAACCACCCACACACACACAACCACACACACGCCCAGCCGCACCACAACAGCCAGCCCCCCACCCCTCACAGCCCCACAGAACCACACACACAGCACCACCACACACAGCTGCCACACCACAAGGGCCCCCACCCCACCCACACACCACAGCACACACACACACCCACATCACAGCACCCCACAACACCACCCCCACCCCGGCACCAGCCAGCTCTCACAGCACACAGCCACCAACACCACCACAGAACACAGCCAGGCCGCCCACACCACCATCCTCACACCAGAGCAAGAGCACCACAGCACACACAGCACAGCACCCAACACACAGCACCCAGAGCACCCCATCAGCCACCCAACAAGCAAGCACAACACCCAACACCACACAGACAGCACCCACACGCACCACAGCCAGCAAAACAGCACCACACACAGGGCCCATCTCACCACACAGCATCACACCACACAGCACACACACAACACACCCCAACACCCCACACCACCCCCACCCACACCGCACTCAAACTCACCCCCACCACCACCACAGGCACACACACACACACTGCCACCAACCCCACCCACCCACACCACAGCACCCCAATACTGCCCACCACACACACCACAGCCACAACCAGTCCCACACACCACACGAGGATCACACACACACTCACACACACCACCCCAACAACATCACACCCACACACCACCAGCACACCACACCCATCCCACAGGCCCCACAGCACACCACAGTGGGGGGGGGGGGGCCCCACACAACCCCCCCAGCACTCCACATCCACAGCCACACCACACCACAGCATCATCCCTCACAGACCACACCTCAGCCTCTCCACACAGGCTACACTCAGCACAGGCACACACAGCCCACCCACAGCCACCACACCAGCCAGTCACCAAAAAGCACAGCAGCCAGCAGCCCCCCCAGCACACAAGCACACAAACCACACACCAGCACAACAACACCACACAATTCACCCCCCCCCGCCCTCACTCAGGCGCAGCCCCACCACACACACACGCACAGCCACACACAGAACACCACCCCAGACAACAGGAACCATCCCACCACAACCACCACCTCACCAGCACACAACAGCAACACCACCACACACACACACCCACACCACAGCTCTGCCCACCACACACCACCACACCAAGCACACCACCCACACCACAGCCAACAGCCCCCACAGGCCACCCCACAGCACACAACCCCACTACCACACACCACACAACCACACCCACCCACACCACCACACCACACACAACCCACACCACACACACACACACACCCCCACAGCCACAACCAGCCACCCCACAGGCACCACCACAGCAGGCACAAACACCACAGACAGCACCACACACACACCAGAGACCACACACCCCCATCACCAGCAGACCCCAACACACCAAACCACCCAGACACAGCACCACAGCACCACACACCACCACACACAACCACACACCCACACACACCACACAACTGACACCACCCATCACAGGCAGCCCAACCAGCACCACACAACACACAGCACCCACAACACAGCACCCACACCCCACCACACCTCACACACAGCACATCACCACCCAGCTCAGCACACACCACCACCACCCAGCAAATCACCTCACACACAGTCCCACCACCCACACACCAAGCCCCCCCACATCCTCATCCACAGCCAACATACCACACACTGCCAGCACACCAGCCCAGCAGCAGCACACACACCAGTCCCCAGCCACCAAGCACAGCACACACAGCACACAACCCAGCACAACCAGCCACCTCCGACACCCACCACAGCCACCACAATCCTCCCACACCCACACACACACATGCCAAGCACACACACGGGCCGCACACAGCAGCACTCCAACCCCCACTCCTCACCACAGCACACTAGTATCACCCCACACTCACACAACAGCCAAGACACCCCACACACAGCCCCCACAGCCCCACCATCATGCACAGCAACAAGCACACCAGACCACACGCAGCCACCCCACAAAAGAACAACACGCAGCCACCAAACACCCCCAACACATCCACACACATCACACCAATCAGCACAACGGCCTCACCCACAGAACCCAACCAGCTGCCACATCCCCACACACCCACAGGCAGCACCAGAGCCACCAGCCCCACTCTCTCACAACCACACGGCACCACCACACACCCACCACCCCACCACCACCCAGCACACCAGCACATCCACCACAGTCAGATCACAACACCACCAGAAGCACCAGCACACACCAGCAAGCACCCACACACCCCACCCACGCACAACCACCCTCACACACAGCCAAATCACACCACAGACATACAGACAACACCACTCCCACACACACCACTCCCACCCCCACACAAAAAACCACACCCACACACAACACACCAACCCACACACTAACCCACATCAGCAACACCAGCACACACCACACACAGGCTCCACACAACACCAACCACAACACACACACAGCACCCCCACACAACACCACCCCAACACACCCAACACAGCTCACAGGCACCCACCCAAACACACACACACCCAGAACAGCAGCCACAGCACACACACACCAAAGCCACGCACCACCACCAAGCAGCCCAGCACACACAGCTCAGACACAACCCAACACCCAGCACCACAGACACACAACAGAACACCCACAGCCACCACCAGCACACCACACACACCACAACACACCCACACACCAGCAAAACCCACCATGCACAACCACCACACCCAAGCCACACACCACACACAAACACACCACCACGCACCAGCACACCAGACACACACACCACCCACATCCAGCCCACACACCAGCCCACAGAACACACCACACACACAGACAGCACACCCCCCCAGCACACACACAGCAACACTCACCCAGCACCAGAAACCTCACACAGTCAACAACAACCCAACGCAGCTTCACCATCCATTCCCCCACCCACACACCACACCCACCACACCCACACACACACAACCACCACACAACACACACTCAACAACACACAACACCCCCACAACACAGCACACACAGCAAACATCCATCAGCCCCACCACTCACACAACCCCACCCACCCAGAGCACTCCACAGCCCACACCACAGTCTACATCACCAACACCCCCTACAGCGGCCCACACACACTCAGCCACAGCCCACACACCCCACCACCACAGCACACACACCCACACCACCACACAGCACCACACCAGACAGACACACCACCAACCACACACCACACAACCACACCACCTCTCACACACACAACCCCATCATCAGCAGACCACACCACCCACACACCACAACCCCCCAGCACCGCAGCACCACAGCAGGCACTGCCAGCATCTCCACCACGCACAGCACACACAAAAACAACCCAGCCCCAAGCCACACCCCAACAACACAGCACCACACAGGATACCTCCCCCGCACAACAGCCACCCAGCCACAACAGCACAAACACACCACAGCAACAGCCCACACAGTCACACCTCCCAGCCACAGCCTACAGCCAGCCAGCACCCACCCACCACCCCACCTACACCAGCCTTATCCAGCACACACAGTCACACATCACACACCCAGGACCCACACCACACACCACACAGGCACAAGCAGGCATCACAGCACACCACACAGCCCACCAGCACAAACACCAACACAAAAAAACAAACAAAGCACAAAAAAACCAAAACAAAACAAAAAAAAACACAACCACAGCAAAAACACACCAACCACAAACAAAGCAAAGACAACACAACACAAAACACAACACAAACTACAACAACAAAAAACAACAAACCAACAAAACAACAACAACAAACAAAAACAAAAAACACACACAACACACAAAACACAAACAACAAACACACACACACCACAACACACAGGCACATCAACACAATCAATCACACAAAAAGCACCGCAGCAAGAATCACAAACAAGCAGAACACACATGTCAACCACACAGCACAACACCACCAAATCCCGCCGACACACAACACACATAGCAAACGTCAACACAAATCAGAGAGCAAAGACATCACAGCACAAACAACACAATGCCACACACACACACAAAGCAAAGAGCACAAGCAAACACACAACAGCCCAACCGCAGCACACACAAACACCAAAAGCACATCAACACAACCAACAGCACACACACAACCACCATCACACACACCCCACACACACAACACAGCACATCAACACAGGCAAAACACACTCACCAACACAAGCATCACCAGGGCAGCACAAGCACACAACACCAGCATCACACACACAAGCACAAGCAACAACAAAAAAGCTAAGAAAGCCACCACCACACTCCACCAACAGCAATCACTCACACAAGCACACCACAGCCATACAAAATCAGATCAAGCACAGCAATGAGCAACAGCACACAATCACAACCAACACAACATCAAAGCACAGACACATCAACACAACACAAGCTAACAAGGTTCACACACACCACAACAACAACACACACACAAAACAAGGCAAGCACAAGCACACACAACTTACACAAACACACCTTAGCAGTGAAGTGCAAACACGAAGCCACACATGCACACACAAGCAAAATCACACATACAAGCAAAAATCAGCCAAAACAACCCCCAAGCAAAAACCACACACAATATCACATCACACAACAACACACCAGCACATGTCACAAGCAACACAGAAACACAATGCAAGACCAACACACACAAGACAAGAGCAAGCACAACACCCGAGACAGCAAAGTAGCATGAACACAGCCAGGCAGCACACAGCACAGCACACCAAAACCATAACACACACAACCATCAGCACGAGCACACACACAGAGCAACACGACACACCACAAAGCACAGAACACAACAAGCAAGCACACACATAAAGCAAACACCACACAACACAACACAAAAACGCACATCATACAACGACACTAGTACACCAGAGCAGAGCAACAAACCACAACAACAAAATGCAAATCAGTCTAATCATAACAACAAGCACCAAGCAACCCAAAACCTCACAAGCAGCACATCATAACAAGCAAAAACCACAGCAGTGAGCCCCACAAAAACAAAGTCAATTCATGCAACAAAACAAACAAAAGCATCACCCCCACAAAGCACATCAAGCAGCACAGCAACCAATCAAAAACACACAAAACCTTAGCACAAGAACAACAAACAAGCACATCAATCACACGCACACAATCAGCACAAACACACAACACAAACACACAACACAAAAAACACACAAACACAAGCAACAACACACACAAGACAATCAGCACACAAAGAAGCAAACGTGCACAAGCACACACATCAGCAACCAACATATACAGACACCCGCAAGCATACATAACAACCACAGCAAACACAAATCATAAGCGTAACAACAACCGAACAAGCAACATCAAGCAGTAAGCACAACACAACGACAAATCACACACAACACACAGCACACACACACAACGGTCAGCACATCACAACAAGCAAAACCACAACAAGCACAAAGCAGGCAAGCAACACACACAGGCAACACAACACAAAGCAAGCAACACACAACAGCAACGAAATCAACAAATCAACAACAGTCACACAGAGCCAAATCACACAACAGCCACACAACAGCAACATGCACACAACAACCAAGCACATAGCAATAATAACACACAACAAACACACAACACACAGCACAGACAATCAACACATCAGCAGATATCAACAAACACAAGCAAACACAAGAACACCAATAGCAATCACACGATCAACACACATCACCACTACACACAAGCACACACACAACAAAACAGACACACTACCAACACACATTAGCACACACCCAAACACACAGACAACACACACAAGCACACACACACATGCACAACAAAAGCAACATCAACAACCAGCACACAAACAACACACAAGAAGAACACCCCATTCACTCCACTACAACAACACAACAGCAGCAAACACCCAATCAACATCACTCACAGCAATACTACACACACAAGCACAAGCACAGAGCAAAAAGCACAAGCACAGACAGCACATAAGCAAGCACACAACATCACAAAATCAGCATCATGCAACAGACAACACAGCTCACAGCACACAACAACACACAAAACCAGCAAGATCACAAGCATCCAACACAAGGCACACACACACAAAACACAACACCCAGAAGCAGCATCATCCAGCAAACACAGCACATCAAAGCACAAACAAGCAAAGCACAGCAGTACAATCACACAACACACACACACACCAACACAACACACACACACAGAGCACACACACAAGCAAGCACAACAGCAACAACACACACCCACACACACAACACAAACACACACATCACACAGAGCAAGCAAACACAATCACATCACACCGACATCAAGCACAGGCGACAACACGAGCAAGCAAGCAGCACAACACAACAGCACAAACACACACACAATAACACACAACACACACACACCAACCATGCACACACTTCACACAACAACAATCACACACAAGCATGCAGACACACAAGCACACAGACACACAGCGAACATCAAACAAACACACAGATCACAGCACAAGTCACAAGCAGGCAAGCCTCAGCAAGCACAACAAGCACACACAGCAAAACAAGCTAAAGCAGACAAGCAAGCACAAGCACAAGCAATCAGACACACAAGCAGCACAATAGACGACACAAGCATACACAACCAGCAAGCACAACAACACACACCATCAGCAGCAGCAAAACACAGCAACCAGACACACAGCAGCATCCACACACAAGCGCACACAGCATCACAGCACAGTCACACAAATGCATTCACAACACACACACACACATCAAAGCACATCACAACAATCACAACAATCACAACAACACAGCACAGCATGGAGCAGCACAATCAAACAACACACAAGCACAATAACGAATCAGGAGCACCTTAGTCCAAGCACACAACATCACAAAGCACAATGGCCACAACAGCAGCAGCATTAAAGCCACAGCAGCAGCACACACAAAGCAGAGATGCCATTACATCACATACAATACACACAGCATAGCACATCAACAGCAACAACAAGCAACACAAGCAGCACAAGTCAACACATCACAATCATCACAACACAAGCAACAAACACAAACCAACTATCACACAGAGCCACAGAAACCACACAGCGAAAGCACACACACAACAAGCAAAGCACAAAAAAGCACACAAGCACAGCACACAACAACAACAGCAAACAGCTAGCAACACGACATACACAACATAACTCAAAAAGCAAAGCAGAGGGGAGCGGTAGGGGCGAGCAGTGGGGGTGTGTTCAGTGGGGTTGGGCACACCCAAGCAGTCAGCAAGCAACGCAAGCCAAGCACACCAAGCACACCACACACAACAGACCCATCAAACGCACACATAGAGCAGCACAACAAGACCACACAGCATCCACAACAGTCGGCACAGTCCACACAACACACAACAGCAATCACACAGGAGCAACACAAGCACAACGACACACAAGCAGTCAACAACACAACAGCAAAGCACAGCAGCGACACACACACAAAACACATGCCACAGCAACATCAGCCATCACACAAGCAAAAAAGCAACATGGCACACAGCATGCTCAACACCATGAGCACCAACACACAAGCACAGTAGGACCAACAAACAAAACAAGACAAACATATCACACACACACACAAAAGTCAAGCAAGCAGCAAGACTCACAAACAAGCAGAAGCAGCACACACAACGCAAGCAACATGCAACACACAATACAAACAACACACACACAACACACAATCATGGCTTAATAAGCAACAAAGCACAATCACACAGACAAACAATCAAGATACATCAACACAATAATCAAATCACAACACAACAAAACAACACACACAAACATCAGAAAATAGCACACAACACCAACACACAAAGATGCACATAAGCAAGCAAGCAGCACAAAACACAAATCACAAGCACAAGCACACACACAGACACACAGCAAGAGGCAGCAGCACACAGCACACACAAAGCACAACATCACAGGGCAAAACAAACACACCAGCACACAGCACAAAAGCACACAGAAGCAACAAAAAAAACACAATCAAGCATGCAACAGCACAGCAAGCCCCCCAAATATCAATAGCAAGCATAAGCACAAAACAGCAAATATATTAGCAGCCTAACACTTCATCACGACACAGCAAACAAACACACAAGCACATCAAGCACAACAAAACATACAGCAAATCAAACCAACACAACAATTCACAACATCACAACACACTATACAACAGCACAAGCAAATACAGGCAATAAAAACAACACACCAAAATCAACAACAAAACACTGCACACAGACAGCAAACAGGCAAGAGCACAATCAGATGTAAGCACACAACACACACACACGACAAGCAGCCATTCACAATCACAGCACAAAGCGTCAGTCACAGCAGACAAGCACATGAAGAGCAGACCACACACACACAGCACAACAAAACACTAACAACATTACACAAAGCAAACACAGGTAACACACAGCAAACAACACACACAGCCACAAGAGCAGCCACACAAAACAACATGCACACAACAACACACACACACAAGCACGCACATGCACAACAAGCACATCACACCAGAGCAAGCACACAACGACACACACACAAAGCAAATGCACAGCCAAACACAGCAACAAAAACACACAGCAAAGCCAAACATCAAAACATACATCACCAAGCAACTAACAACAACACCAACACAACAGCAATCAAAAACAACAGAGCAACACAGCAGCAGCCAGCAAAGACGAGCACACCCAGAGCACACCAAGCACATAAGCAACACAACAAGAAATCAAGCAACAGCAAGAAAGCACAAACATCCACAAGGATCAAGCACACACAAGCACACAAACACACGTCAACACAAGCAAAAAAACACACAAGTGCACACACAGGCAATCAGCAAACAAACACCAGCAACAAAAAGCACAAATACATAGACTAACAATCAACACAACACACAACAACACAACAGGCACCAAACACAGCCACACAACAAAAGCACAAGCACACCGCAGAAGCACAAGCCACACAAACACACATAGTACAGTACAATCAAGCCAAGCAAAACAAGCAACAACACACACAGCACACACACAGCAAGCACACACACACAGCACACACACACAGCACACAAGCAACAGCTACAATTCACAATCAGCACAACATCAAGTCACAAAGCAAGCACACACAAGAGCACACAAGCAAGCAATGCACGCAAACAAACACAACAGCAAGCGAGCAACAACAACACACAAACACAGCACAAAGCAAAGCAACACACACAAGCAAAAAACAAAGCAGGCATGCAGTTTTCAGCTACAAAAAGCAAGCACACAGAAAACACCAACACAAGCACTATACACAACACACAAATCATTCACCAGAGCACACACAACACACACAGAGAGACCAACAACACCGAACACATAGCACACAGAGCACAGCACACAAAACAAGCACAAAACATACAGAGCATCATAGCAACACAACAAACAACACAGCACAAGCACAAGACATAAATCAGCACAGGGCAGGAAGCGCAAGCAACACAGCAACCATCAGATCAAGCAACATGCACACATCACAGTCAAGCAAATCATCAAGCAACACAAACACAAACCCACACACAAACAAACACACACACACAACACACCCACACACAACACAAACACAGAGAGGGACACATAGCACCACACAAAACGATCAGAGCACACACATAGCACACAAGGCAACACAACAGGCAAACACCACATACACAGCAACAAGCAACAAAACGAGCAAAAGCAAGCTAAGCACAATCAAAAAGGCAGCACACGCAAGACACAACAGACACACACAACACACAAAAACAGCGGTGATTGGAGTAAACAAGAGCACAACACACTCAACAACAAAGCAAGGCATCACACACTCAATCAATAGCCAGCAACACAACAATCACGATCACATTCACAAGCAAGCAATATTTATCAGTATGCAAGCAAGACAAAAACAAATAATCAAGAGCAACAACAAAGCACAGAAACCATCAAATAAATCAAGCAAAGATCACACAACCCAACATGACAGACACACACATTAAGCAGACAACAGCCCAATCAAGCAACACAAAAAAAACAATCAACAACACAAGCAAATTACACACAAAGCAACTACACAACAAACACCAGCAACACACCCACTGTGACACCACAAAACATGCAACTACAAAGCACACATCCAAATAGCACTACACAATACCAATATTCAACAAATCACCATCGACATACAACAGGCACACAAACACACACAGCAAGGCAAGCACAAAAGCACGATCAGCATCAATCAACAACAAGCCAAACACAGCATACACAAAAGTCACAAGCACCACACACAAACACCACAACGCACACATCAACAGCAACACACACAAACAGCACAAGCAGGAGACAACACAGCACACATCACAGTCAGCATCACAAAGCAACTCACAAGCTAACAAGCACAGCATCAAGCACAGCATCAGCACAGGCACAGCAATAACAGACGACAACAACAACAAGCATCACACATGAAAACATCCATATCACAGACACAACACAAGCAAACACAAAAGCACAGGCAGCTAAACACACACAACACAGAGCACCTTCACGCAGCAATCAACAAGCACAACACAGATCACACATACAGCAAACAAGCATGACAGGCACAAGCAAGCACATGCAGGCACACACAGACAACAACAAGCGACAGCACACAACAGACAAGCCAACAACAACACACAGCACACAACACAAGCAAATCAGGCACACGAAGGCACAACACACACAAGCTAAAGCAAAACAACACAAAGCAGAAGGCACAAGCAACACACACACAAAGCCAAGCCCACAGAAATCAGCACATACACACAGCATAACAGCACAGCACACAAGCACAGCAGAACAAGTCAAGACAAGCAACAAGAGCACAAACAGACAGCAAGCACACAACAGCAACAAGACACACAGCCACACGACAAGCACACACATAGCTACACAGCAAACAACATTACAATACAAACACAACAGCAACAACATCACCAAACACAGCACAAGCAGCACACAACACACATACAACACAAAGCATCATACACAAACACACAAACAACACCACAACACATCAATCCAAAGCACAAGGCATACAGCATTCAAGCACAACACATCAATCACAAAACACTCACAAACAATCACATCATAACACAAAACACAGCATGCAACAAATTGCAGCAAAACCAAACAGCAGACATCACACAGCAGAGCAACCCAGCACACACACACACAACAAATTCAGCACAACAACAAGCATAACACACAACATTACAACACGACATCCAAACAAAGCAAATACAATCATCAACACAGCGCATCACACAATGCACAGCGAAGCACACAAACAATCAACACAGTACAAGCACTCCATAGCAAAAAGAGCAGCAAGCAATGCACAAAGGCAGCACAACACAACAACCAAGCACAGGCAACAAGGCACATACAACATCACACAACACAACAAAATCTGAAGAGCACAACAGCAAAAACACATAGCACAACAACACACAAGACAGCAACCACAAGAGCACAACAAAATCAGAGCACAGACAATCTAACACAAGATCAACAACACGCAAGCACCAGACACAATCAAGATCAGCAACACCGAAACTACAGCAAAGCACACCATGCAACAACACACAGCAGCAACACAAATAGTCTAAGCAGTCACACACAGCACAACACACACAGCAAAACACACACACAAACAACACAAGCACACAACACAAAGCAGCATAATGACAGCACAATCACACACAGCAGCAGAAATACAGGCAACGACATGACACAACAAATAACACACTGCAGCAGCAACACAGCAGTCAAACACACAATCACAACACACACAAGCAACAAGCACAAGCACAAAGCCACACAGCACACAAAGCACACAAATAATCAACATAACAGCAGCACAACAACACAAGAAGCACACAAGTCAAGCACGCGGACAGTCACACACTACAACACACATCACCCAATCAGTCATCACACACACATAAAGTCACACAAGCACAGAACAGACACGCAGCAACACAGTAAAACCAGGCACAGCAAGGCAGCACACACAAGCACATACAACAAACACAACAAAGCAAACAGCACACAACAACACCAAACACAAACACAGCCACAACAACCAGCACACACAGCACACAAACACAACACAGCAAACAAAGCCAACAACACAACAGCACCAACAAACAGCACACACCACAAACAAAACCACAAACAAACACAACACAACACACAACAAAGCCGCACAACAACCAGCACACAAACACAACAGCAAAACAACAAAGACACACAAACACAGCAAAAACACAGCACACAACACAACAGCAAACACCACAAACACAACCAAACACACCCAACACATCATAAACACAGCAAAAGCCAGCCAAACACACAGCACACAAAACAACAACAAGCACAAACAACACCAACAAAAAGCAACACAACACAAAAGAACACAACACAACAACACACCAAAAAAAAACCCACCCCAAAAAACAAAAACCCACCACCCCC
>JAODAL010036683.1:0-41363 GCA_025379985.1 Phyllomedusa bahiana | reverse complement strand
AAAAGAAACGGCGAATATGATGGGAAATCACTTCAGAAGACAAAGAAATGAGATATCCCAGATGAAAGCCAACTATCACTCCAACACCAGTCATTCAATGAATCTTGAGTGGACCTAAATCTTCTGTCAGGTCCTCATCAGATATCACTTCGAATCAGGGGCGTAACTAGAGAAGCCAGGGCCCCAAAGCAAACTTTTGGATGGGGCCCCCTACCCCCACCACCCCCCGCCCAAACCTCCCTGACCACGAACATTTACCAGGACATGCAGTTAGATAATGTAGAAAATTTACAAGGGGCAAATACCTCACCATAAAATACCCCCATCATACGGCTACCAAACAAATCTCACTTATACCAAGACCAACATTACCAAAAACACATTACATAGGAACCTGATTAATACCGCCAGAACATGACCACAAAGTGACTGAATAAAAACCCAACACTATTACTGATCAGTACACAAAGACCAATAGTACCGCCATATAGTGACCATATAGTGGTATATACTAGTGTACACAGGCTCTGCAGACTGTATATTGCCTCCATACAGTGACCATATAGTGATAGCTACAGTGTACAGAGGCTCTGCAGACTGTATATCACCTCCATATAGTGGTAGACACCAGTGTATACAGGCTCTACAGACTGTATATTACGTCCATACAGTGACCATATAGTGGTAGATATCAGTGTACACAGGCTCTGCAGACTGTAGATTACCTCCATACAGTGACCATATAGTGGTAGGTACCAGTATACACAGGCTCTGCAGACTGTATAATACCTCCATATAGTGGTACACACCAGTATACACAGGCTCTGCAGAATGTATATTACCTCCATATAGTGGTAGGTACCAGTATACACAGAGTATGTAGACTGTATATTACCTCCTTACAGTAACCATATAGTGCTAAATACCAGTGTACACAGGCTCAGCAGACTGTATATTACCTCCATACGGTGACTATATAGTGGTAGACACCAGTTGTACACAGGCTCTGCAGACTATATATTACCTCCATACGTGACTATATAGTGGTAGACCCCAAAGTTGTACACAGGCTCTGTAGACTGTATATTACCCAAATACAGTGACCATATAGTGGTAGATATCAGTGTACCCCAGACTATGTGATTAAAGTGTAGTTACATCTTGTAACTCACAGGTGAGTCTCTCTTGACGAGTCGTTGACTTTCCCTTTTGTTCTGCATCCGGTCAGTCCGCCATCATTAAAGTCTCCCGACCACTTGTCCCTGCAGATTTAGACACAAATATCTTGAATCATGACTTTTCCAGCACCTGCCCCCCTGGCTATATGGGGTCCATTTAGGCAGGCAGGGTTTAGATAGGCTATATGGGCCCCAGATAGGCAAGGTTTAGGTAGGCAATAGAGTCCCCATATAGGCAGGCAGGGTTTAGGTAGGTATAGGGAGCCATATAGTAGACAGGGGTTAGGTGGGCTATTTGGGGCCATATTTGGGAGGGTTTAGGTTAGCTAAAGGGGCCCCATTTTAAGTAGACAGGCAGGCTTCAGGGGCTATATAGGTAGGCAAGCTTTAGGGGGCTATAGGGTCTATATATGCAGACAGGCTTCACGGGGGCTATAGGGCTATTCAGGCAGGCAGACCTAGAGCTATATAGGCAGGCTTGGGGGGACTATGTAGGCAGGCTTGTGGGGGGGGACTATGTAGGCAGGCTTGGAGGGGGACTATGTAGGCAGGCTTGGAGGGGGAACTATGTAGGCAGGCTTGGGGGGGGACTATGTAGGCAGGCTTGGGGGGGGACTATGTAGGCAGGCTTGGGGGGGGACTATGTAGGCAGACTTGGGGACGACTATGTAGGCAGGCTTGGGGGGGGGGAACTATGTAGGCAGGCTTGGGGGGGAACTATGTAGGCAGGCTTGGGGGGGGGAACTATGTAGGCAGGCTTGGGGGGGGAACTATGTAGGCAGGCTTGGGGGACGACGACTATGTAGGCAGGCTTGGGGGACGACGACTATGTAGGCAGGCTTGGGGGACGACGACTATGTAGGCAGGCTTGGGGGACGACGACTATGTAGGCAGGCTTGGGGGGAGACGCTATGTGGCAGGGCTTGGGGGGGGGACTATGTAGGCAGTCTTGGGGCTATGTAGGCAGGCTGGGGGGCTATGTAGGCAGGCTGGGGGGGGTATGTAGGAAGGCTTGGGGCGTATATAGGCAGGCTTAGGATATATACAGACAGGCTTAGGGGGTATACAGGCATGCTTAGGATGTATACAGGGAGGCTTAGGGGTTATACACGCAGGCTTAGGATATATACAGGCAGGCTTAGGGGTATACAGACAGGCTTAGGATATATACAGGCAGGCTTAGGGGTATATAGGCAGGCTTAGGGGCAGGTAAAATAAGAAATAGTTTACTTACCTCGGTCCATGCTCCCCCGATGCGCCCCGCCATAGCCTCTCTGCAGCCTCTCTGCTCAGCGCGGGCGGCGCGGTGATGTGACGTCACCACGCGCGCCCACGAGATCACAGAGAGCCGGCAGGGGAAGTAGCAGAGCGGAGCGAGTGTCGCTTCATTCTGCTACCTCCGGGCAGTGCTGCCTCTGAACGCTCGGGCCGGAGGGCCCGGGCATTCAGAGTAGCATGCGCCGGGCCCCGCAGCTCTGCCCCGCCGCAGTGAACTAGTATGTTCACTGCTCACGGGCCCAGGAGCGGCATTACTGGGGTAGCGGACGCGGTAGCAGCTGTCCCAGGGCGTGGGCCCCCTAAGCGCACGGGCCCCGGGGCAGTTGCTACATCTGCTACCCCGGTAGTTACGCCCCTGCTTCAAATATCTAAATGGCGACATGCATTCTTTTATCTTCAGTTCTGATAAGAAAACACAAATAGAAAACTTCCATTTTCTGAAAGACTGACTTTATTTTTCTCCATCTCCAGTCTGTCAAGACATTAGATAAAGTTATTTTTTTTTAAATTGGGGCACAAGAGGTTTAAAGGGAATCTGTCATCAAAATTATTTTTTTTTTATTGATGAAATATTGTGTGTTCTTTTTTGTCTACATTTTTAGCATAATTTTTTCTTTCATTAAATTTGTGGTAAATATAAAAAAATGCATGATAATTTTCAATATTTCCCACTCTTAGCCACCAGAGGGAGCACATTCAAGAAAAAAAAAGTTTACATTATGTGCAAACAGGATGTAATACAGCACTGCTGTAAATGTGGGCTGGTCTGGTAGGGACCTCACTCGCCTCCCCTTCTCCTGTGTGCATAAGGAGGGGGAGGTGGATTGTAGACTATGTAGCCATTGAATCACCATTCTGTTGGTGACTGAGGACACCATGCAGAGCTGCTGTGTATCCAAAGCTGAAAAAGGAATAACCAGAGTGAAATTGTGATTACATTTACTCTATTTCACTATGGATATGTGGAAGGGGCGCCAGAGTCTGCATCCCTGCTCACAGGTATCCACAGGTATAGGGCCAACGTCCACATATCCTAAGAACTAATATTCGTTTAGTTCACATGTTAACATTAGTCTCAGTCTACCCTGCAGTGGACAAAAACGACCTGAAAACCAAATCTTAAAACCCTTCATAAAACAAAGTTTTCTATCCACTGCCGTCAAAAGCTGCTGGAAAAAACGCGATTTGCATTTTTTGATGCGTTTTTTTGCTTGTCTTCAAGTCTGGTTTTTAATGTATGCATAAATCAAGCCATTGGTTGTAACTCCCCCCTACAAAAGGGGATGTAAATATTGCATCCGTTGTTTTACGGATTGGAGTGCTAATAAAGGTATCTCGGTTTTGTCGCTAAAAATAAGTTTTTTTTTACGGATTATGGCGCTAAAATACTTTTGTTTATGGATTTTGGTGCTAATAAAGTTATCTTGCTTCTGACGCTAAAAATCTTTTTTTTTTTTATGGATTTTAACCCCAAAATCCGTAAACAAACAGGTTTTTAGCGACATAATCCATAAAAAAAACTTATTTTTAGCGACAAAAGAGAGATAACTTTAAAAGCCCCAAAATCCATTAAAAAAAGGATTTTTGCATCAAAATCCATAAAAAAAAGGATTTTTAGCAGCAGAAGTGAGATGACTTTATTAGCGTCAAAAGCCGTAAAGAAAAGGATTCAAGTGCCAAAAGCCGTAAAGAAACTTATTGTTAGCGTCAGAAGCGAGGGAACTTTATTACCTCCAAAATCAGTAAGGAAAAGGATTTAATTGCTAAAATCCGTAAAAAAACCTTATTTTTAGCGTCATAAACGAGAGCATTATTAGCGCCAAAATATGTAAAGAAAGGATGTTAGCGGCAAAATCTGTAAAAAAAAAACCCTGATTTTTAGCGTCAGAAGCGAGAGAACTTTATTAGCGAAAAAATCTCGAATTGCACAAAAATCGTTAGCGACGAAAGCATGATCACTTTATTACGAACGAGGACACATCCTCTGGGCTCCACAGTCATGGCTGCCTGCACCCTATAGCTGTGACCACTAGAGCAGAGCTGAGGTCACAGCAGGGAGGGCTCTAAGCTGAAGAGAATCAGACAGGAGGTCTCAACCTCTTTATGCACAGTGTTTGCTTTACAGCCGTTTCCTGTGTGTCATGCTCACACACATTACAGAGCTACCTCTGAAGAGGGCAGTGCTCTGTATACACAGAAATCATTCATAACTGTCTCTACAAGCTCAGACTGAAAATAAATGTAACTGAGAATAAATAGGTGATAGAAAACACACACATTACGGAAAGAAAGAAAAAAAAATTGCGACACATTCCCTTTAAGCCAATGAACCAAACAGACACTTTTTTTGCAGCCCGTAGAAAAACATGTAACATGGCCGGAACCTTTTGACGCTCTGGAAAAATCTGAAATATGAGTTAGCTCCATCATTGGCATCATTTTTAAAATGTTTTATTATTTTACAACATTAGGCCTCGTTCACACGGCTTATTTGGGCACAGATTGGCGCCGTACTCCGCGCCGGATTTGCGCTTCAGTACGGTGCCAATCCGTCCCTGTCATTACGGTAATCCACTGCTCTCATAGAGAACAGTGGATTCCGTCGCTCCTACCGCTCGGCGAATCCGCCGGGCGGGGAGAAACTGACATGCACATCATTTACGGCGTGTACGCGCTGTAAACAATGCATTGTCTATGGGACCGGAAGCGGCGCCCCCGCCGCGCTCCGGCGCCGCCCCTTATTCACGGCGGATTTGTGAGCTCATACGGCTCACAAATCCGTCGGGAATAAGCCGTGTGAACACGGCCTAAGGGAACTTATAAATTTAGTAGCAATTTTTCACATTTTCCAGAAAATTTGCAACACAGATTTTTTTAGGTACCAGTGCAGTTCTGACATATGTTTGAGGGCTCTGTATGTTAGACTCCTTCATAAATGACTCCATCTAAGAAACTGCACCCCTCAAAGTATTTAGATAGTTCGTTAACCTTTTAGGTTTTTCATAGGAATAAAATTAAAGTGGAGGTGAAATTTCAAAGTTTCACTTTTTTGGGGTAGATTTTCCATATTAATCCATTATTGGAAAACAATACTCAACAGATGTTATTAGGGAAATGCAACTCAACATTGATTCAACCCTCTTTTTTTTAAACTGAGAATTTTTATTATTATATATTTTGTAAGCATACAATTGACAACTGCAGAAAACAGATTACAGCCATAAACAGTAGTGTAGAATAACATAGTAAAGGACATATAAATCAAAAAAGAGATATAAGGATTCCATGTCCAGCAAAAACATAATATTTTCATTGAGAGAGGACTGTAATCCTAGAAGTACTAGAAAACTTCAAAATAAACCACTAAGACAAGACACGACCAACAGACGAAGGACAATCAAGCCAATGGAAAGGAAAAGGATTAGTGGAGGGGGGGGCGATAACCAGTTGTAGTTACACTGACCTTTTTTTTTTTTTTTTTTTTTTTTTTTTAAGCCTCTCAGGACTGGTTCACTGCCCAGTAGGTGTCCCAGGCAGACCACGTTTTATCAAATTGGTCCAACCTGTCTTGAAGGGAAGCTGTTAGTCGCTCCATTCGACGAATCTCCCCCAGTTTATGTATGAGATCCGCTCTACCAGGAGGGATCGTCTGCTTCCATCTCGCCGCTATTAGGCACCTAGCTGCTGTAAGCACGTGCTGCATGAGTCTTGCGCTATCTTTAGGGAGATTCTGGACTGGGCATTAGGTACATACACTTTGCACAGCGTAACAGGACGGTTGTAGAGCGTAGCCTGTAGTACAATGAAGCGACCCTCCGGATCAAGAAGCGACGAATGGACCCGCAAAGGACACAATTTCGAGACCAATATGGCCACTCCCGCCTTTTTAGTAGGGCTAAAAGCATTAAAGGCTAGAGGAAATAGATGCTTAGCGAAATGAAAGGATCCCTCAGCGTTATAGTGCGTCTCCTGTAGGAAGACAATGTCAGCCCTCAAAGCTTTACATTCCCTTAGGGCCAGTCGTCGCTTAGTGATCGAATTGAGACCCTTGACATTAATAGTAATGCAGCGAACCATTGTATAGGAACTCTCCCCCACGTACAAGTGATTCTGATCGGGTCAGTTCTTTATCCTTAGTATCAGATCTGGGTACTGATTCTTTCCTTAGTGACAAGAACAAAGGGATGACACACAGGGATAGGAGGGGGGTAGAGACAAACGAAACAAATAACACTTAAAAAACACCAAAGTTGCTAGTAAACCCAAAGAGTGAATCCCAGTTCCAGGAACAAGTCCCAAAAACTGGTAGCCCTCTGGTATCGGGGGGGAAGTGGAGAGGTGTGACAAACTCACCTAAGGAGTCCCAAACGAGGGCCCGAAAGAAAAAGAGGAGCTCCCCCCTCCACACAACCGTAAAACCAGAAGCCTAACCTCCCAGGGATAAGGGAAGCAGGAAGATACAACCGTAACCTGTGAGATAACCTAGGAAGATAGACCAAAATGCTACAGTATATTCGTAGAGTGCCCTAAAATAATATGGAACTGACCTAAAGCTTTAACCTAAGGAGGGTAATATACACAGTAGAGGCAGCGAAGCTACCCATCACCCCCGCTGGGTGATAAACATCCCAACGGCCATAGCGACAGGGACCATAGTTAGCCAGAGTCTCTAGTGAGGTGGGGAACGTCGGGATCCCGACCCCGCCGGGGGCTGTCCAGGAGAGCGCCCTTTACGGGATGAGACCACCTGCCATGCAGGAGGAGGGGGGGGGACAGGAGTGGACAGTTCCCAGTCGTCCATTTTCGGTTGAGGAATGTTAAGGATTTCGCAGAAAGTCCCAAGGTCAGAGTAAGACTTAAGCGTAGCAGAGCGACCCTCTCTACGAGCCGTGAGCGCAAATGGGAAGTTCCATTGGTAGGGGATATGCTGGTCTTGAAGGATCGTGAGAAGGGGTCTCAAATGTCGCCTCTTTTGTAGGGTAAGCCAGGAGAGGTCTTGGAAGATTTGAATCGTTGAGCCATGGAAGTCCGAGACTCACCCCCCAACCTTCTCCATGAGGCTCATTAGAGAGTGGTCGTGAAAACAACAAATGATATCCCTTGGTAGGGGAGAAGATCCCTTAGGGCGCAAGGCCCTATGTGCTCTGTCCAGCTTGAAGGTGGGGGGGAGAGGTTGGGCCCATGATTTGGGAGAACAGAGAGTCCAGAACCTCCTGTACGTTTTCTGTACCCTGGGATTCCGGGAGGCCCCTGACCCTCACATTGTTCCTGCGGCCTCTATTGTCGAGGTCCTCTAAGTGGCGGGCCATTTCGTTCACAGTAGATAATTGCGCAGATACGGCAGGATGAATTTGAGCAAGGTATTGGTGGGTGTGATCCTGCTCCGTCTCTAAAATTATGTCCTCCAGGGTGGATACTTTAATGTCATGCCGGAGCGCTGATATTTCTTCCTTACAAGCGGCCTTGCAGGCCTCCCTGACCTCTAGTACAATGCTCCTTAGTTCATCCCTGGTGGGAAGCTGTGGGATCAGTTCAGCCCATGGTGGGTTTTGAGCCGAACCCGGACTGATCGGGGCAGGGGAGAACACAGGGGATCCCTGCCATGACAGTGGTCCACTGCCAGGGTCTGTGTTATGGGAACAGACCGATGATCCCTGGGCTCCTGGGTCAGCCCGTCCACCCACCCCTTCAAGGGCCAAGTTCACTGGGGCAGGAGAGTCCCTTTTTAGGAGCATGTTATGCTGAGGGGAGTCCGGGGTGCCTGGCTGGGACAGCCCCGATGCCGCCATAGCAGCGTAGGAGCAGGAAGGCTGGTTAGGCGGCTGGGGTGTACGGCTCCCTGCTGATGTGCACGTGGGAGCGCCGGGAGACACAGAGGGTACCTGCAGCTTCACTCGCTCGTCACTCCGCAGGTCCCACTGTCCCGGCGTGCTCCGTGCAGCTGCAAAGGCTCTCGTTCCCGGTCTGCGAGGGGAGAGATGTGCGCCTCTGCTCGGCCCGTCCGCGGCTGTTGCGTGCGCTCCTGGGCCCGCTGGGAAACCACGTATCAATTGCGCCTGCGAGGAGGAAGATGAGGCGCGCGGCTGGTTCCTGTTAAGGAAGGCGTCCAAGGTGCCTGTGGCTGGCAGACGCGTCGCCGACCGACCCGGTGTCTTCTCTAGCAGGTGGGTTCTTCTTTTACCCATTTAGGGACGGTAGCTTAGCGGGCAATTGTGGGTTTAGCGGTCTTCTTCCTGGGAGCTCTTCCTCTAGACGACCATCTTCCTCGGCTTCCGGTCACGCCCCGATTCAACCCTCATTATAGATACCACATGTGGCCCTAGTGCACATATATTTAGGCACAATCTCACATTTGCAGGCACTCTAAGGTGCTAAAATTGGGTGTTTATTGAATTTTAGCACCTTAGGGTGTCCACAAATGTGAGATGGTGCATAAAATATATCCTAATGAAAATGTAACCCCAAAATCCAGTAGGTACGCCTCCTAATCTGAGACCTTACTTGGGAACCTACATCCCTTAAGAATATATCTAGGGGTGCAGTTAGTATATTGACCCCACAAGTGTTTCCCAAATTTTTTTTAGTATTTGGCTGTGAAAATGGAATTTTTTTTTTTTACAATATGCAATTTTAGCTGAAAAAGTTTCACTTTTACAAGAAATCCTGGGGAAAAAAGCACCCCAAAATTTGTATTATAATTTCTTCCAGATACGTCAATACCCTATATATGGGTGTAAACTGCTGTTTGGGTGTACAAAGGAGGGAGCGCTATTTGGCTTTTGGAACGCAGATTTTGGTGGATGCCATGTCGCATTTGCAGACAAAGTACCAGAACAGGTGAAACCTTCCAGAAGTCGCCCCATTTTGGGTTCAACACCCCTCATGGACCTCAACTAGGGGTGTATTGTGCAATTCAGGCCCACAGGTGTTACGCAGTTTTTTCTAGGCCGTTTAGCCACTAACTGAACATAACCTGTCCCTCTCTAACGCATGGTCAAGGCCTATCGCCTAAGCACCACAAACACATACTCTTACCCAGCTTCCTACTGGGTTCTGGCTTCTCCTAAGCCTCTGGGGGCAGAGTCTCTCTTCAGCTCCACTGCTGCTCCACACTGCCATGCAGCAACCACGCCCCCTGATCTCCTGTAGTAGGAGGCCTTTAATAGGTGCTCCAGATGCACCCAATACCTGGGCTGGAACCAGAAGACCTGGAACGTGGGAACAACCACCCACCCATCTGCAGTTGTTCCGGGAAGGCCAGCCCTTAATGGCTGAACATTAGCCGTGCTAGGTATAAGGGTCAGCAACCTAATGCTGCTGACAGACAATACCTGGCTTCCCCCACCGAGACCAGGCTCTCGGTGGCACGTACGCCACCTAGTGGCAGAACCATGCGACCACCTAAGGTCGCTCCGTGACAATATATTTATATATTTATAGTATGTTTTAAATGGTTTTACCTTGATGGATTCTGGTTCCGTGTAATTTTGCTTTATTTTATTATCTTTTTTGTTTTTGTTTTGTGTTGGTAAAGTGATGTATTGCTTCAAGTTATGTCTTGTTTCCGGTGCTCCACTATCTAAGAGTTTTGTCAGTATTGTTATGCCTGAAGAAGCGGAGAGCGAAATATCCACGAAACGCGTTGCAGAGCTGTATAATTTTTATCCTTAAATAAACCGACTGAATACTTAGTTGGTTTATAGTTTTTTATTAACCCAATTTTCTCCTAGCGCCACGTGTTAATCCTTTTTCCAAACACAAGTTTTTGTGTTTAAACTTTCTCTATTACCTACCGGAGTCTGAAAGGACAATGAGACTTTGAGGATTCCTGGGCTGCTTTGCTGGGTGTGGCACTCCGGTTCACAGCAGGAGCTTGATTATAGCAATTATGTGAGCACATGAGCTGTACCAGTGCTAGTACAGCTCAGAAAGGTGAGCAGCAACCTGTTTGTTTCATCTACGATTTGATTCAGCAACGCCCATTGCGCTTTTGTGTTTGTCCTCTTCCCCTTGTTCCCGAGGGATCTGTTTTTCAGCAGAGTTCGGGTTAATCTTTTTGTAAAGAACAAGTAGCTGGTGTTTTGTTTTGTTTTTGCTATATAGCACTATTATTTGGGTTCCCTGATACATGATAATATTATTTATACCTTTAGTTATTGCTATTTATGCTGCTGTTCTAATTTATTGTTACTGAGTGGTGGGGCCCATGTCAGTTTGTTATGGGGCCCAATGATTTCCAGTTACGCCCCTGGCTCCTAGCATCATGTGGATGTTACTGTGACATTGTTTTGCCAAGTTTTAACAATACAGGTTCGAGATACAGCTTTAAAGAAGATCAGTCAATTAAGGATATAACACAGCTTTATTTTTACAATAGTCCAATAATAAATCAAGTATGATAAAATGATAACATAAAATGATTACAGACAATAGGGAGACAGTATGGACAGTTTGTAAGAGAAAAATAGTTATTTACAAAAGTTATAAGCGCTTATAATACTTCACCTGCCGAGTATTGCATCATCGAATCCGGAACTTCAGCCATGAGAAACCGTAAAATGAATGGCGACGAATTGAGAAACCCTCAGGGAGCCAGCATCACTGTGTATAGACGTCTCCATACCAGGAAGGAACGGTTTCCTGATGTACATGGCTGATGTAAGGCATTTTATATGTCACTTCAACAAAATGGCGGACACGACCTAATGCTGTGTCAGCTTAAAAGAGGATATATTTTACGCACCATCTCACATTTGCAGGCACTCTAAGGTGCTAAAATTGGGTGTTTATTGAATTTTAGCACCTTAGGGTGTCCACAAATGTGAGATGGTGCGTAATATATATCCTAATGAAAATGTAACCACAAAATCCAGTAGGTACGCCTCCTATTCTGAGACCTTACTTGGGAACCTACATCCCTTAAGAATATATCTAGGGGTGCAGTTAGTATATTGACCCCACAAGTGTTTCCCAAATTTTTTTTAGTATTTGGCTGTGAAAATGGAAAATTTATTTTTTTTACAATATGCAATTTTAGCTGAAAAAGTTTCACTTTTACAAGAAATCCTAGGAAAAAAGCACCCCAAAATTTGTATTATAATTTCTTCCAGATACGTCAATACCCTATATATGGATGTAAACTGCTGTTTGGGTGTACAAGGGAGGGAGCGCTATTTGGCTTTTGGAACGCAGATTTTGATGGATGCCATGTCGCATTTGCAGACAAAGTACCAGAACAGGTGAAACCTTCCAGAAGTCACCCCATTTTGGGTTCAACACCCATCAGGGACCTCATCTAAAGGTGTATTGTGCAATTTGGGCACACAGGTGTTACGCAGTTTTTTTAAGCATTGGGCCATGAAAATGGAAAAAAATCCAGCAAATTGGTCATTGTCTTTTGGGTTTAATTTTAACAGCGGTCACTGCGCGTTATAAATTACTTTACGACGTTATCAATTTTATATTATTTTTAGATTTTACTACTTTTGCACCATAGAAATGTGGTGTTTTTAGATCATCACAGCCTGATAGCCATAACTTTTTTATTTTTCTGTATATGAAGCTACATAAGTTTTTTTTTTTTTTTTTTTTTGCAGATTAAGTAGAAAATTTAACTCCTTAATGACCGCCCACCGTTTTTTGCCGTCGGCTGGTGCAGGTCGTTCATCTGCAGCGACGTCTTTTGGCTTCGCTGCAGACATCGGAGTTTGCAGCTCCAGGCGCCGCAGCTGCGCTGAGATCGGGGCTGTACTACACAGCCCTGATCCAAGAGCATCTCCTACGAGCACCGGGAAGCGGGGGAACCTCCACTCCCCGATGCTTTAACCCTTTGATAGCCGCTTCATCACCGCAGCGCAATCAAAGGGTTTACCTGCTCTGTCGGTTGATTGGAACACCCGGTGACCCAACAGAGCCCGGGGAACGGCTGCACAGTCAGCCCTGGGGGACCTAGAGTATCCCCAGGGCTGTCTGTGTATCAAACCAGTGATCAGGGCAGACTGTGTGCTGTCCTGATCACTGCCTGTGTCAGACTTACACAGATTATAATGTATTAGCATATATGAATATGCTAATACATTACTAAGTGTAAAAAAAAAAAAAAATTAAAAGTTGTCCCTTCATGGGATTTAACCCCTTGCCGCCGGAGCCAGTTTTCCCTTCCTGACAGAGCCCTGGTTTAAAAATCTGACATGTCACTTTTATGTGAGAATAACTTTTTGATACTTTTACCTATCCAAGTAATTCAGAGATTGTTTTCTCGTGACACATTGTGCTTTAAGTTAGTAATACATTTTGGTTCAAAAAGTCCTTGTATATTTGTGAAAAATATAAAAATATCATGAAAATTTGCAAAAATTAGCCATTTTCAAAGTTCAAAAATTTCTGCGTGTAAGACTCAAAAATAGTTTATAACTAGCATCTACCATGTGTCTACTGTAGGTTGGCATTTTTTAAATTTTTTTTTTTTTTTTTTTGTACCACATTAAGGGGCTTAGAAATATAGTAGTAATTTTTCACATTTTCAAGAAAATTTGCAAAATAGATTTTTTTTAGGGATCAGTCCAGTTGTGGCTTTGGGGGGCCCTGTATGTGAGATACCCCAATAAATGACCCCATCTAAGAAACTACACCCCTTAACATATTTAAAAAAGCATTTAAGAAGTTTGTTGACCCTTCAGATATTTCACAGAAATTAAAGCAAAGTGGAGGTGAAATTTCAAAATTTCACTTTTTTTGCAGATTTTAAATTTTTTAAATCCATTTTCACAAGAATACGGTAAATGTGATCAGGGAAATGCAACTTAATATTGATTCCCCGATTCTGCCGTTTTCAGAGATACCCCATATGTGGCCCTAGTGCGCTTTTTGGGCCTCAACCACAAGCCCCAGAATAGGAGGAGCACCTACTGGACTCTGGGTCTCATTTTCATTACAATTTTTATCTGGGCGCCATTTCAGGTTTGCGGACACCCTAAGGTTCCAAAACATAAAAAATACCCCTAAAAAGAACCCATATTGGAAACTGCACCCCTTACGGAATATATCCAGAGGTGCAGTGAGTATATCGACCCCACAGGTGTTTCACAAATTTTTTTTAGCGTTCGGCTCTGAAAAAAAAAAAATTTTTTTTTCCAATAATCTGCAAATTTAGCTGAAAATGTTTCATTTTTACAAGGAATCCTGGAAAAAAAGCCCCCAAATTGTGTTACGCAATTTCTTCCAAGTTCGGCAAAAAACCCTAAATGGGGGTTTTAAATTGCTGTTTGGGTGCATGGCGGGGTGTACAAGGGAGGGAGTGTTATTTGGCTTTTGGAACACAGATATTGGTGGGGCCATGTCGCATCTGCAAAGCCCCCAAAGTACCAGAACAGGTGAAAGCTTCCAGAAGT
Organism: Phyllomedusa bahiana; assembly: GCA_025379985.1. NCBI lineage: Eukaryota > Metazoa > Chordata > Amphibia > Anura > Hylidae > Phyllomedusa > Phyllomedusa bahiana. The sequence goes on along the minus strand of JAODAL010036683.1, from coordinate 27,517 downwards.
GGCCCCATTTTGGATTCAACACCCCTCAGGGATCTCATCTAAGGGTGTATTTTGCATTTTGGGCGCACAGGTGTTTTTTTTTTAGCATTGGGCCATGAAAATGGGGGGGGAGGGGGACGCAGTCCCGCCATTGTTTTTGGGCTTCATTTTTACAGTATTCGCCATACGAGATAAATGACGGGATAAATTTACTATGGGGTCGGTACAATTACAATGATATAAATTTTATATAGTTTTTTATGTTTAATTACTTTTACACAATAGAAGCAGGTTTATAAAAAAGTTGCGTTTTTATGTTTTTCCTATTCTGACAGCCATAGTTTTTTTAATTTTTTTGTATACGGAGCTGATTGTGGGCTTGTTTTTTACGAGATGAGTTGATGTTTTTATTAGTACCATTACGGGGTGCATGTGATGCTTTGATCACTTTTTTATTAAGGTTTTTGTGAGGCATTTTGTACAAAATACAGCAATCCTGGTAGTGCTTTTTATTTTTTGCGGTCACTGTGCGGTATAAATGACATGCTATCTTTACTCAGCAGGTTGATACGATTACAGCGATACCAAATTTGTATTTTTTTTTTATGTTTTAAATGCTTTTACACAATAAAAACACTTTTATTTGAAAAGGAAAACACGTTTTTTTTGCATCGCCATAGTCTGAGAGCCATAACTTTTTTTTTTTTTCTGTTTATGGAGCTGTATAGGGGGGCTTTTTTTGCGGGATTGAGTTGAGTCTTTTATTGGTATCATTTTTTGGGGGGACAAGACTTTATGATCGCTTTTAAAATCCGTTTTTTGGGAGGCAGGATGAAAAAAAATACTGCAATCCTAGCAGTGTTTTTTATTTTTATTTTTAATAGCGTTCAACGTGCAGTATCCCTCTGTGGGTTGAGACAATTACGGTGATACCCAATTTATATATTTTTTTTTATGTGGAAGCACAATTTTTTTTTTTTAAAAAAAGTGTTTTTAAATTTTGTAAAAACAATATTTATGCATCGCTATCTTCTAATAGCCATAACTTTTAAATTTTACCGTATACAGAGCTATGTGAGGACTTTTCTTTTGCGGGATGAATTGACGTTTTAATTGGCACCACTTTGATGTTGATATGAGTTTTTGATCGCTTTTTACTCCATTTTATGTGCTGCGGGATGAACTAAAATCGCAATTCTGTGACTGTTTTGGGGTTGTTTTTTACGGCGTTCACCGTACGGGTTAATTAACATGACAGATTTATAGGGTGGGTCGTTACGCACGCGGCGATACCAAACATGAGTACTTTATTTATTTTTGATCTTTCTGGGGCGATTGGCGTTTGTAAAGGGGAAAAGGGCGATGTACGTGTTTTTATTTTATTTTTTTGTGTTTTACTTTTTTAAACTTTTTTTTACTTCTTCACACTTTTTACACTTGTCCCCAGGGGGGAATTGCATGAACGATCGTCAGATCATTCATACAATAGGAGATCAGCATACAGCTTGTAGCTGTATGCTGGTCTCCATGTCCCAATGTCAGTCACGCTGCCCACAATGCATTGTGGACATCGTGACGTACACCAGACAACCCCAATGCTGTCATTTCAGCATCGGGTTTTTCTGGTAGGAGACCAGTAGCGGCGTACAGCGCCGTTACTGCGGCCGGATCCGGGCAGCAGGAGCTTTACTCCTGCTCCCCGACTGCGATGGTCGCGTCCACGATGTCGCGACATCGAGGGGTTAATCCGCTGCGGCTGAAGCTCACTCCGGCCGTTGGGGCTGCGGCATGATGCCAGCGGTAATATACTGCTGGTTCCATGGCGCGATCTTGCGCGCTCCGCTTGTGAGTGCGCAAGATTGCCTTGACATACTCATACGTCAATTTGCGGGAACCCCTACCCGACATTGACATATGAGTACGGCAAATGTTGCTAAGGGGTTAAAAAAAAAAAAAAGTAAAAAAAAAATAAATAAATGTAATAAAAAATAATTGTGCATACACTACACACTGTGGTATCCACACCACTATAATAACCTTTAGAATTAATCTAACAAATTATTAAGTGTGAAATGTGAATGGTGTAAAAATTAAAAAACGAAAAAACATTTTTATTAAAAAATTACTGCAATTATTTATAAGTGAATTTAAACTATTCCCCCATAAAAACACAACTCGTCTTGAATAAAACAGGCCTCATACAACTGCGTCATTGAAAAAAATGAAAAAGTTACAAAATGTTGAAAGGCAAGGAGGGAAAAACTAAAAAATGTTCTGGTCATTAACTACTTTTCAGGCGTTCGGCTTAAGGGGTTAATTGGTATAATTTTGTAGTTTATATGACACTTTGATTGCGTTTTATCAAGGTTTTTAGGAGGCATGATGAGCAAAATACAGCAATCCTGGTAGTGTTTTTTTTATTTTTTACAGCGGTCATCGTGTGGTATAAATGACATGTTAGCTTCACTTAGCAGATCGATACGATTAGAGCAATATCAAATTTACACAGGGGGCGGAAGTGGCACTTACCTTGTTTCACAGAGTGGCCATGCTCCATATGGCAATACCGGCTATATAGCCCTAACATCGGCCCTGTGTCCAGCCATGCCTTATGGGCACAACCGGGTATGGTAACATCAGACACAACCCAGAAGCCTTTGTTAGGCTTCCGGGTCATCATGGCACCCTGTAATCGTGTCGCTGATTGCCGATGGAGACAGAGGAAGCTCGCTGTCAATTGTGAACTCTCGCCACGGCAGATACCGCAGGTCATCAGCTGTAATTTATGTAAATATACTGCAATTTGCAGGAATCCCTTCTTAAACTTATGTCAAATGTCATGAAGGGGTTAATTGATTGTGACTATGTTAGGCATTACTGTGAATACCAGTCAGCAATAACCGTAAAAGCGTATATTGTATATCTGACTTGTGGAGGTATGGGCTCCATAGAACCTTTCAATGTGTCCTGTGATATTTGACTTTGGCAGTACTAGCACACTTACTCGGTTATACTTGGAACTCCCATAGAGTTAATAGAAAAAATGTGCATTGCACCACCTCTCTTTTTTGCTATGGTCTTGGCACAAACAAGGACAGGGATTTAAAACGACCTGTTTAGAGACCGGTGTGTGTCCGACTTCTATCAGAATGTGGGCTTTACCATAAAAGTCCAAGATGGCATTACCTCTTAATCCTTTAAAGGGGTTTGCCACCCAAACTAATGTTTGACATGGGGTCCTCCAAAAAGGGTATTTAATCACTTTTTCTAAAAATGTGATTAAAAAAGGTGAAGCCTCGAGAACTACAGCCTGACTTAGATGCCCTTAGTTTTCCTGATGTTTACATTAGCTACGACCAGGAGCTGGTCTGGGCGTGCTTGCGTTGTTTGAACTTATTATCTTATGGAAGGACACATGAAGGAGCTTTGAAGGTAGGGCGAGAAAAAAGCAGTGTTACTGGGCATTTGCACTACTTTGTTTTGTGCCCAGGGGGCTGTGTCGCTGTATAGAAATCCGCTTCGTCGAAATGTAAAATCTGAAAAAACATGCACCCCGTCCCTGCTCAGCCCCCCCCCCCCCGTTTGTAGAAAGTAAATTGCTGCCTGCTGGGAGCTTATTTTTTACTCCTGACCAGTTAAGGGGGAAAAAACAAAAACCCAGTATAGCTTGTGCACAAAAACAATTTTTCCTCTGGGGTTTAAAGCCAAAACACATTTTTGTTTAAACTACGGAACGGAGAAGAATTTTCACCTGGGGAAATTGTGCGGGGGAGGTAGAGTGAGGGGAAATCACAGAGGGGTACTTTTTTTTTTTAAACACGGAAACAAAATCCCCCCCCTTTTTTTAAGGCTCAAGAGGGGAGTATCAGCCCGGTTGGGTTGAGGAAATCACTTCTTGGCAAAACCTCTTTAATTTGTTTTTGTGCAACTCTATCCCATACACACTTGATTACATTGAGATCTGGAGAATTTGGAGACCAAGTCACCACCTTGAACTTTGTCATATTCCTCAAACCATACCTGAACATTTTGGAAAAGTTTGGTGGGGGAAATTCACCTACTGAAAAAAGGTACTCCCTTTAGCGATCCCGCGGGCCAATGTTTGAACTGTAGAAGTGTGGGTTGATGGTGCTTTCTGTAATGCTAGTCAAAAAAAAATAAATTTGGGAGCCAAATTATAGTGAATTTAAATTTCTACTTATACCCAATTTTTGAAATTTCAGCCCTGAGGGTGAAAAAAAGCTTGCCCCTTTGCCTTTTTTAATTAAATCAATGTTTGCTTTTTTCTTGAGCCCAAAAGGGGTAAAGCCTTTTTTTTACACTTTCTGTTGACTTTAATAAAATTTAAAGGGTTTTAACCTTTCTTTTTTCTTAGTTCAGATTTCTTTTATGCTTTTGACTTATCCTGTAAAGGGGTGTTTTTGGGTTAGGGGTTATTTTTTTTTTAACTCGGGGTTTTTGGCCACTCCATGAAATTTGGATAGACAAAAAAACACAGGGGGCTTTTTTTAAGTGCCAAAGTTTTAGGTCGTGCCCGGGCCATTTTGTTGAAGGGGACTTTATAAAAGGTTTTCATCGGGCCTTTGTACATAAAAACCCCATTCCTTCCTGGTATGGAAAACTCGTATACACAGTATGCTGGCCCCCCTGGGGGGTTTTTCTAAAAAAATTTTTCCCCTCCCAATTTTTTTTTAAAAACTTTTTCTCATGGCTAAACGTTCCGGATTCGTTTGATGAAAATATCGGCAGGGGGAAGGGTTTTTTAAAAGGGTTATAACTTTGAAAAATTTAAATATTTTTCTCTTAAAAAAACGGCCCCATACTGTCTCCCTATTGTCTGTAACCCATTTTATGTTATATTTTATAAAATTTGATTTTTTATTAAACCTATTGAAAAAACTAAAGTTTGTTTTTTCCTTAATTTTGTTTTTCTTTAAAGCTGTTTCTCAAACCCCCTTGTATTTTTAAAAAAATTTGGGGGAAAAAAAACAATTTTCACAGTAAAAAATCCACATTTGCTAGGAGCCAGGGGCGAACTGGAAATTTTTGGGCCCCCCAAAAAACAAACTGCCCAAGGGGGCCCCCCACCACCCCAGTAACAAAAAAATTAGAACAGAAACATAAATAGAATAAAAAAAGGTTTTAAAAAAATATTATATGTATCAGGGCCCCCCAAAATAAAATGCAATATAGAAAAAAAACAAAACAAAAACACCAGTTTACTTGTTTTTAAAAAAAAGATTAAACCGAACTCTGTGAAAAACAATCCCTGGGGAAAAAGGGGGAAAGGGGGACAAACAAAAAAAACGCAATGGGCGTTGCTGAACCCAAAATCGAAAGATGAAAAAAAAAAGGGTTTTGCTGCTCCCCTTTTCCTGAGTTTAAACTACAGGGTAAAAAGCTCATGTGCTCACATAATTGCTATAATCAAGCTCCTGCGGAAACCCGGGAGTGCCACACCCAGCAAAGAAGCCCGGGAATCCCAAAGTCTTTTTCCCTTTCGGGGATCCGGTAGGTAATAGAAAAAGGGTTTAAACAAAAAAAATTTGTTTTTTGGGAAAAAGGTTTTAAAACTTGGCGCTAGGAAAAAATTTTGGGTTAAATAAAAAAAATAGCCCACAAAGTTTTTCAGTGGTTTTTATTTAAGGAAAAAAAAATTATACACCCGGGAAAAGGGCTTTTCGGGGAAAATTTCGCTTTTCCCGCTTCTTAGGCAAAACAATACTGACAAAACCCCTTAGTTTAAGTGGAGCACCGGAAACAAGACATAACTTGAAGAAATTTAAAATCACTTTCCCAAACCCCAAAACAAAACAAAAAAAAAAAAAAGGACAATAACATAAAGCAAAATTATACGGAACCAAATCCCTCAAGGTAAAAAAAACCCTTTTTAAAAAATACTATAAATATATTTAAAAATATTGGGCACGGAGCGACCTTAAAGGGGGTTGCATTTGGGTTTGCCAAATAGGGGGCGTAAAAGTGCCACCGAGAGCCTGGTCCCCGGTGGGGGAAGCCAGGTATTGTCGGGCACTGCATTAGGTTGCTGACCCTTTTTTACCTAGGGACGGGGTAAAAGTTTAGCCAATTTAAAGGGTTTGGGCCCTTCCCGGAACAACTCAGGGGGGGTGGGGGGGTTGTTCCCCCCGTTTCCCAAAGGGCTTCTGGGTTCCCCCCAGGGATTGGGTTTCAATTGGAGCACCTATTAAAGGGGCCCCCTTTTTGGAGATCGGGGGCGTGGTTGCTGCCCTGGCAGTGTGGAGCCCGCAGTGGAGCTGAAGAGAGGGGCTCTGGCCCCCCGAGGTTAGGAGAAACCAAAACCCAGTAGGAAGTGGGTTTAAAGGGATGTGTTTTGTGGTGCTTGGCGATAGGGGCCCTTGGGCCACGGGGTTTGAGGGGGGGACATGGTTTTTGTTCAGTTTTGTGGCTTGCGGGCCCAGATGTTTTTTTGTTTTATGTGTGTAACCTAAAAACCCGGCCTATAGAGGAAAAAAAAGCTGGCCCCGAAGCCTTTAAAAAGAAGCCCGGTGTCAGTGTTTTAAAAATATGGGTTGGGGTTGGCCCCCAAACCCCTTACCCAAAAAACGGGGGATCCCAGGGGCTAAGTGACCCCCGGAAAGGTCCAAGAAGGCGTCCGAGCGAAAATGAAAAGCTTACAAAATGGTTTGGAAAAAAAGCGGGCCCTTTTGGCATTAAAGGGCAAGGATTGCCCCTAAAAATGGGGTGTGCCCCAAAGTTTGGGGAGAAAAAAAAAGCATAGGACTGCTGAAATTTAGCTTTTGTGAAACAAAAAGGGGCCTTTTTAAGGCGTTTTTGAAGAGACACATCCCCCATAAGACTGTTGCCGTTTTTTTGGGGAAGGCTGCCTAAATGCACAAAAATGTCTCTGGAAGAAAAGGGGGGGACAAACCCCCTCAGGCTGGTTTTTGTCTGAAAGGGGTTTTTGGGGGGTGGTGGGCCCGACCCCTTTTTTTTTTTGCCAAAGGAGGAGCTGTTTCCCCCCAGTTGATGCAGGGGGGGAAACAAAAAAAAGTAAGCAGCTGATTCCAAAAAAATGGGAGGACCCAAACCCACACTCCAGGGACAATTTGGAAAAAACCCGCAGCAAAAACTAAAAAAACCATGATTAAAAAGATTCCCGCGTCTGGCGATGGGGGGAAATTACCCCCAATCCAAGCCCCAAACCTTGCCCTTTTTGGAGGTGCCAGAGTCCCAAACGGAGAAAAACAAATTTCCAAGGGGCCCAACAAGGGCCCGAGTGGTGTGACCCGGGTTTTTAAAGGTGGACATGTGCAAAAAAGGGGGTGGGCCCGTGGCGAGGAGGGCCCTACGGGCCTTTAAAGAAAAGGGGGCCACCCTTTAGGAGAGGAAAGGTGTTGTTTTAAAAAGGGCTGCGTGTGCCCCTTTCTGGGGGGCAAAAACCCCGTTTTTTCCCGCAGGAGCCTTTCTTGGGCCACCGTCCCCGCAGAGGGGGCCGTGTTGGAGGTGCCAAAAGAGTGGAGAGGTGGGGCCCCCTGAGTGCCCTTCAGGAAGAGGCCAGAGAGGGCACGCGCCCAAACCCTGGAGGGTTTGGGGGAAAAAAGCCCCCCCCAGGCTTAACCCGGACAGTCGCAGGAGCAATCCCAATGAACTCAACCCTTTATTAAACCCGGTAAAAACGGGTCCCGGTTGGGGGTTTGGGTTAAAGGGGTTGGGACGGGTTGATAATATCATATGTGAGGACTTGGTGGGCTAGAAAGGGGCCCAAATTGAAGCCAGAAAAAGTCCTGAGAGCAGTGGACTTGCAGAGTTTATGGACTGTTTTCCCTTTCATGCAATGGGTTTTATTGAAAATGCTTAACAATGAAAAGGAAAAAAAGATTTTGAAAAAATTTTAAATTAAAAACTATGTCACACAAACCTGGCAGGGGGGGGGTTTTGCCCGGGTGTTAAATTTAGTTATTTTGGGCCCCCGTTTTGAAAAAAGCTAAAAGTTTTTGGGGGAGAAAAGCTAAAATACGCCCATAGAGGTCGGGGGTTAAAAATTTTAGGGGAATATTGCAGAGGGGTGTGTGTTTTGTTGGGGGATGGCCATCTGGGGAAAAGGGTTAAAAAATACAGGGTCAGGTGGAGCTAAAAGTGGTTGCCCCTAGCCCAAAAGGTGTCCTCTGCATCTCCTGTGGTGAGTATGATTTCCCCCCGCTGGGGGTGGGAAATTTCAAAAGTCCAGTCAGTTAAAAAGTGTATACCCCTACCCCAGCGCACTGTGTGTATGGGATGGTAACTTGAAAATTTTTTAGTCCCGTCCCTATTGTTATGGGGTGGTAATAGGGACCCATGGGTGCAGGTGCGGTATGGGCTGGGGGTTTTTAGCAACCTGAGGGCTGGGTGGGTCAAAACATTCCCGCTGGCTGATGTGGGCACCAAATAGAAATCAGGGGGCGCTATGGTGGTGGGAAAAGGTGATTGAGTTGCCTGGGTGTGAACACGGCCAGTTTTGTTGCTGGGAAAGGGGGAGGGCAAAACCCCGGATATGAGGGAATGGGGTGTGAAGGGTTTTCTGGGTTTGTTTTCCAAAGGGGGGAAAAAAACTCTGTGAAGAGTCTCAGTTGCAGGTGGGAATGGATGGGTGTAGTGTGTTTGTGCTAAAAGATTAAATGATGATGTTGATTTTTTCAAAATTGGGGGTGATGAAAAAAAACTTTGGGAAAAAAAAAAATGTGCCAAAGCAGGGTTAAGTGTGCAAACCCCCATCCGTGTATTACAGAGAAAGTTTGTCTGTGATTAAAAAACCCTATTGTGGGCCCTTTCAGGAAGTGAAGAGGAAAGCGTGCTGTGACCCTTTTAGTCCCCCTGTGAGAAAATTTTTCCCGTGTTGCTGTAAATTTTTTATTAAACTTTTTTCTGCAGTGGTCCCCCAGACTACAGTGAATGTAAAAAATGGAACAGGGGACACGCTAACCCCCGAAAAGAAAGGGTTTTTTCCAGGCGCAGTGAGGGGCAGGTTTTGGGGTGTTTGAAAAACCCCCCCATTTGGGAAGGAAGTAATGTTTTTGAGGGCGGGTTTATAATTTTTTCCCTAAAAGTTATGGAGGGACAAATTTTTGGCCGGTTTTTCCCAGGGGGTGGTTTGGGGCCTTGGGTTTTTTGGCGACCTGCAGGTTTTGGGGGCTTTTTAGTGATTCTTTCTGTTTCCCTTTCTGTTAAAAATGTGGTTTTTCATTTACTCCAGTTTCACAATTTTGAAATGGATGGTGTGCAAGGTTTAAGGGGTGGGGCCCCCATAGAGGTTAAGTGTTCTCCCCTTTGAGAAAGGGGTTTCAGGGGGGTGGGGAAAAAGGAAAAATCTCCACCTTTTCTTCAAAGGGTTTTGCTACTAGGGGCCCCGAGCTGGTAAACGGGGGTGTGGAACAAGGGGAATTTTGTTTGGACTAGTTTAAAAACCAGGTAATGTTGGCATGGGAAAAAACCCGCACTTACTAGATTTCATTTTTAAAGGGGGCCAACAGTGGATTTCCCGTCCCAAAGGAAGTTTTCACCCTGAGGGGGACACTAAGAAAGGGCCAAAAATGTCAGCTAGTAACCTATAGGCGGAGGTTTCCCGGGTCCCCCAAAAAAATTAGGGAAAAGTAGCGACCCCCAAGGAGCATAGGAATGGTCAATTGGGGACCCCGGGTATTGTGTTGAAAAAGGAAAGGGTTTTTTTTTCCCCATTTGCCCCGCAGATAAAAAATGGGAGCAGGTTTGGGGGTCCGGTGTGGGCCCCCAAAGGGGCCTTTGTGGATAGCAACTCTGAGAAAATCTGCTGTAATTTTCAGCTTTTTGATGAAAAATTGGGGGCTGGTTGGCCTTGGGGGCCCAAAAAAAGGGGGTTTTTTTGAGACCCAAAAAAAAGGGAAGGGGCAACTCCAAATGGGCGCAATGGAAGGCCGTTTGGGGTGAGGAAAAAAGGGGTTTGTAGGTTATAGCACTGTTTGGGGGTTTGTCCCAAAAGTAGCCCTATTTAATGTCAGCTTTTGGATAAAGGGGGGGACCCTTTAAGGGGGCAGAACACATATGCGTGGTACCATCTATCCCGGGTCATTTCGCCGTTTTGTAGGATGAATGCGTGCTATGAGCCCACAGCTGAGATGTACGTAAAAAATATTAGTCTCTGCCCGGGAATAGGGAAGATGTTGCCCCAAAGTAGGAGCTTTGAACCCGGGGGAAGGGTTATGCAGGGTGATGAAGTCCTACGGCCTTTACCCAAAGGGGGGGGGGGAAAATGTCACGGGGCGACCTTAGGTGGTCCATGGTTTTTGCCACAAAGGTGGCGTACGTGCCACCAAAGAGCCCTGGTTTTCTGTGGGGGAAGCCAGGAAATTGTCGGTCAGCAGCATTGGGTTTTGCGGGACCCTTATACCTAGCACGGCTAATGTTCAGCCATTAAGGGCTGGCCTTCCCGGAACAACTGCAGATGGGTGGGTGGTTGTTCCCACGTTCCAGGTCTTCTGGTTCCAGCCCAGGTATTGGGTGCATCTGGAGCACCTATTAAAAGGCCTCCTACTACAGGAGATCAGGGGCGTGGTTGCTGCATGGCAGTGTGGGAGCAGCAGTGGAGCTGAAGAGAGACTCTGCCCCCAGAGGCTTAGGAGAAGCCAGAACCCAGTAGGAAGCTGGGTAAGAGTATGTGTTTGTGGTGCTTAGGCGATAGGCCTTGACCATGCGTTAGAGAGGAACATGTTATGTTCAGTTAGTGGCTAGACGGCCTAGATGTTTATTTGTGTTATGTGCTGTAACCTAAACCTGGCCTTTTAAGAGGAAATAAAGCGGGCCGAAGCCAAAAAGGGAGAACCTTTGGTGTCAGTGTGACATTTGTTGGGTCCCGGGAAAACCGTTTCCCAAAAAACGGCAACCCCCGGGGCCCAAAAGTCCCCCGGATGGCCCCAAATGGGAAAGCCCCAAAGACAGCTAAAAGTGAAAGCTTACAATTCAAAAATCAAAAAATTTTTAATTTTAAAAAAAATTCACAGATAAAATTACTTAAAAGGGGGTCCAATACAAAAACCTAGTCCAACCCCTACTAGCCATTTTTCCCCTTTTACCCCATATGGGATAAATTGGGTTAAAAGGGTTTTTTGGTATTTTATCCAAAAACTTTTCCCCGGGGAAAAACAAAATTTTTTTATGAAAAAAGGGGATTCTCGGCATCAAATTTTTTTTAAATTTGGTTTGGACTGAAAAAACTTGGTTTCAATTTCCGGGGGGTGTTTTTTCAAAAAAGTTAGGCCCGAGGTAAACCCTTGTTAAAAATTGGAAAGGTTTTCCCCTTTTGGGTCTTTACATTAAATCCGAGATTACTGAAAAACCGCTTAAATTAATTTAAAATAGTTTTTTTTTCCCACATACTGAAATCCCAAGAAAACTTTTTTAATCATAAAAACCAATTTTGGGAAATAAAGGAAATGCAGAAGTTAAAGGTTTTTTTAAAAAAGGGAAAAACTTCCCCCTTTTGTAAGAAAAAAAAAAATTTTTTCACTAAATATCATTTCACAAAAATTTGCAAAAAAAAAAGGAACCAAAATGGGTAAACGTCCAAACTATTTTTTTTTTTAATGTTTCCAACCTTTTTTTTAACTTTTGCGGTTGTTTTTTTAAAAAATCCAGAGGGAAAAACCCCCAATTTTAAAATTTTTAAGTGGGGCCCCTTTCCGTTTCCCCGGGAAAAAAGTTTTATTTTTGGGGCAAACTGGTAAAAACCCCAAAAATGGGTAAAGTTTCCAAAATTCCCATTTTTTAAATTAAAAATCTGTCTAACCTCTTTAAAATTTTGGGGAACAAAAGTATTTTTAAACCTAAAATTATCAATCTCATTTTTTTTTGGTTTTCTCTTTTTAAGGGATCTAAAAAAAATTAAATACTTTTTTGAGAACTCGTTTCGTTTTTTTTGCTTCCTAAAAACAAAAGATCAAAAAACCCTTTCTGTTTAAAAATTTTTTTTGTAAATTAAATCAATTGTTCTTTGAAATCCACATCAAAAAAGTCCCAAATTTTTTCTGATACAGGGTAGGGACCGTACGGGATGCTTCTAACCCAAAAACCACATAGGGGGTTGGATTGAAAAGATAAATAGCTTTTTGACCCCGTGACTTTAAAATTTTTTTTTAGAAACTTTTTTAATTATCTTCAATAAAAAAGACATAAATCACGGAACACTTTTTTCCCTCTACTAATAATTTTTTTGTAAAAAATACCTCAGGAATTATTGTTTAAAAAAACTCAAAAAATTTTTAAATTTTTCCTTCTCAGTAACCCTCCCAAATAAAAAGCAGCCAAAAAAAACGTTTGTAAAAGCGTATTCTCTTAAAAAACGGATTAAAATCAGAGTCAATAAAAACATTTTTGAGCTCTTCGTTTTTTTTTCCTCACCACCTTCCAAGAGCCATAACTTTTTTAAATTTTTTCCCTCTATGTAGAAAATTTTGAGGGCTTTTTTTTTTTTGGGAGGTTAAGGGTACTTTTTAAAGGGGCCATTGGGCAATAACAATAATGAAATTGGGGAAACCCAAAAAAAATTCTAAATTAAAATAGTACGGTTTTTAAAAAAGAAATTCAACCAAGGGGGGGGAAAGCTAAGGGTTAATAGGGGGGAAAAGGACATTTTTAAGCTTTTTTTTCCTCAAATGTGAAAAACTTTTAAACCCAACTAATAAAGCCCTAAAAAAAAATATTTAACTTCTGCTACCAAAAATTCCCCTCAGACTTTGGGTCTAGAAATTTAATACTTTAAAATTTTCAAATATTTTTATAGTTTTTCTAAGCCTTTTTTTGAAGGCCCTTAACGTTTCCTGCTGTGGGCCACTCCCCAAAGGGGGCTATTCACAGATTCCAAAAGTTCTCATAGTGAAGAACGCTTTTTTCCTCCTCTGGAAATTTAATCCTTTTTTTTTCTCCAATGGAGGGAAAAGTCCCCCCCTTTTCTTTTGAAAGGGGGTTTTTTCATGAAAAAAAGCTTTTCCCCAAACTTTTTTTTATAAAATAAAAATTTAATTTTTTCCTTTTTTTTTTTAAATGAAATTTTTATTAAATTTTTTTAAAAAAGTCAAGTTTAAAAAGAAATTTTTTTTCATTAAATTTAAAAATTTTTAATATTTTTTTCAATATTTAAAAAAAACCCCAGTTTAAAACAAATTCACTGAATTTTTAGAATTTAAATAATAAAGAAAAACCTGGGGGTGCTTTTTGTTTCCCCCCCTTTCAATGGTTTTTTTTACAGTTAAATTTATTTTTTTTCAGTTAAAAAAGCTTTAAAAAACTGGCGGGGGCAAAAAAAAGAGTTTTTAAACATTTCAATTTAAAAGGTTTTCAGAAAAAAGGGGCCAAGTGAAAAAAAACAACTTTTTTCCAAATTGGAAATTTATTTGCAAAGCTGGGACTTGTTCCACCCGTGTTTCCCCTTAAACTTGTGTTTTTGTTTACACGATATTTCCAAACCTGGTCAATCCCGCTGAACCCTCCTTTTTCCTTGCCCTTTCCCCTTTGCTGAGAGCCTCAAAGTACCTTCCCGTTTGCCCCCCCCGGCAAATTTAAAGGAAAAGCAGTTTTCTCACTCAGAGTAAGGGACCGGCACATTTTTCACCGGCACACAGCCAGAAGAAAAAAGAATTACACTGAAAGGCTTACACAATCAGGAAACGCACAATTGTGTGTCGATCCCAGCCTGACTTTAAGTTTAAAGGGGCCCGTAACATTTTTCCCCCCTTTCAAAACCTAAAAACAGAAAAAATTTCGGGAGCAGATTCTAAAAATTTAAAAAACAAAAACAGTTTTGTCCCGGTGCCCAACCCCTCCTGCATTTAAAAACGAAAAATTTTGGGGCCCGTTTTTTTAGAAGGGGGGTTTTTAAAATGTATCACATTTTCCAGCCCAAAGAAAAGGAAAAGATCAGTGCTGGATTTTTAGATTGGGGGAAAGCAGGGCCTGTGGTATGTATAAGCTCTTTCCAAAAAAAAAACTGATAAAGGGGGAGACACAGTACAAAAGTGGGAAAACCCGGAAAGGGGGGGAGTTCCTTTTATGCCAACCGTGAAGGGGGGGATGATTTACCCCCCTGGGAAAGGGGAAAAAACGCCCCCTGCCTTTTTTAAAATTTGAGAAGTTCAGAGCAGTATGAATCAGCCGAACAAAGGAAGCAATACATCCCCTTTAACTTGCTGCATCTTGCAGCCGTGATGTTTTGAAAGACTCTGCTTTCTTTCTCAAGCATGCTCTGCCCATGTCTGATCCCCTTTTAAATGAATCCATTATCTATCATCTGATAATCATATAACAAATAGTAACATCTACACATATAAGTACATGTTAAAAACATTGTTACTCATCATAGAAAACATCTTAAATTAAAAGCCTCATTTAAGCCTTTAAGTATCAATGAATCAAGTTTATCGATCCAATATGTTTCCCTTTGCAGGAGTTTAGAACGACTTTTATTAGCATCCCTAGCAACCACCTCCTCTATCATCTTAACCATCTTAGTTCACTCACTCTCTGGCCTCTTTCATAATAATGTCTTGCCACAGTAGTCTCACCTTAACTGTTATTAGTTTTATCCATTACTTCTTTATTTGATCTAGTTTGATAAGTACGTACGGCTGATTTATGTTCATTTAATCGTACTTTAATCATCCTACTCGTTTGTCCCACATAACTTTTTCCACACGGACATTTCAATAAGTAGATGGCATGTTTATTATTACAGCTGTGGAAGCCCTGTATTTTTATTTCAGTACCTTGAGTAGGATGACACTAGTACCAGTTCAGACACTCGACAACAGAAAATGAGATTAAGGTCTGCAACCAAAGGTAGAAAATTGGCTCCTTTTTTGGAAGAGACAAGCACTTACGAAGAAACGGATACAAGTGCGAATGAGCAGCTGAGAGTAGAAGACCGCAGGAAACAAGGGCAGACTCAGAACAAAAAAACGTTAATTGAGTTAACAGTAAATATTTTGTCGAAGGAACTAACTATTATACAACAGAAACCGCTGAATAGAGGCTTAAACTATGTTCCTACCAATGATAATGACTTGTTTCAGTTTAAAGTTTACTTTTTTTAGGTTATGTCAATCTATCAAGTTAAAGATGCACTTTGGTGAGGTGAACCAAATGGGCACTACTTCCGTACAAAAAATATCTAAAAAATTGAGGAAAAAAAGTCAATTTGATCCTATAGTGCAGAGCTCGGCTTTACATGTCTTTAGCCAGCTTGTACTAGATGAAGTTACAAAAAATGGAAGAAAGATGTCCGACCTGTCCATGGCAACCTCTCCCTAGCTGAAAGAAAGGCAAAGCGCTAAAAGATGATCCTGATTTAATAATAAAAAAGCAGATAAGGGAGGAGCGACGGTTGTCATGGACAGGTCCGACTACTTGCAAGAGGCAGAATCGCAGTTGGAAGAGGAAAAGGTCTATAAAAAACGAAATAGTAATCCAACAATAGAATTTAAAAGAACTATTGTGTACAGGAAACATATGAAAAGGGCATCATTTCACAAAGTATAAAAGATACTTTGATAGTACATAATCCTCGTACTCCCATTATATACTTTGTCCCAAAAATTCATAAATCTCTATACCACCCACCTTGTAAACCTATAGTGTTAGGGTTGGGATCATTATTAGAACCACTGGCAGCAGTGATAGTTTTTTGAAAAAAATTGTAAAGAAAAAGCCTAGATGCTTATTGGATACTAGACAGTTTTTGCAAATAGTTCAACAAATAGACAGCACTGAAATCACATTGTTATGTACATTCGATGTAAAAAGCTTGTGCACAAATATCCCCTTTAAGGAGGGCTGTATAGCAGTAAGAGAAGCACTATTAATGGATATGACAGTGACTAATTCTGAAATTATGTTTTTAATTACATTATTGGAGATGATTTTGATAACAACTCTTTCCGATTTGGAGATACATACTATTTGCAGCTACAGGGGACCTCGATGGGGTCCTCTGTTACCCTAAGTGTTGCTAATCTATATATGCCACACTTTGAGGATACATTCAGATTTTCATCAGAGTATGTGGAGAAATTAGTGACATGGCAGCGTTATGTGGATGACATGTTCATCTTATGGAAAGGAACTGTGCTAGAGCTTATGACATTTCTTGGGTATATTAATGGTCGCCATCCCCTAATAACATTCTCCATTACTAAAAATCAAAAAAAGATAGAGCTTTTGGATGAGAAAGTTGAAAGAGTAGATGGAAAGGGACAATTTAGAAAGACCTTGTTCTCTAAACCCACTAATAAAAATAATATGATACACCGAACCAGCTATCATGCCCCACAAGTATTTCATGGCATAGTGAGCGGTCAGTTTATTAGGGCAAGACGAATATGCTCAGATGAACAACAATACAAGGAACATATGGAGAAATTGGTGGCAAAATTTGTAGAACAGGGGTACGACCAATCCACTTTATTACAAATAGGAAATGAAGTTGCAGCTACACCAAGGGATAATTTTATGCAGCCAAAAAGGAAGGACAGAGATGAGCGACACACGCATTCAGGTATAATTAAATAAGCAATTTGCCATTGCCTGGGTATACTCCAAAGTTACCAAAAATATGGTCATTAATTCAAAAAGATACCGAGATGTATATTTAAAAGAGGAAAATCAAGATATTCTAGTAAATTCGGATATTAAATCACAACTTAAGACTCATCAAGAAAGATTATGTACACATCGTAACGAGAGGTTTGCTTGTTTGTCCTGTCAGAATTGTACAGCGATCATTAAAAGGTCTAGCATCACACACCCTACTCACGGTACTGAAATAAAAATACAGGGCTTCCACAGCTTGTAATAATAAACATTCCATCAACTTATTGACATGTCCGGTTGTGGAAAAAGTTATGTGGGACAAACGGAAGTAGGATGATTAAAGTACGATTAATGAAACATAATCAGCCTTACGTACTTATCAAACTAGATTATCAAATAAAGAAGTACAGGATAAAACTATTAACAGTTACGGTGAGACTACTGTGGCAAGACATTATTATGAAAGAGGCCATAGAGTGAGTGAACTAAGAAGGTGTATATTAGAGGAGGTGGTTGCTAGGGATGCTAATAAAAGTCGTTCTAAACTCCTGCAAAGGGAAACGTATTGGATCGATATTAATTGATTCATTGATATTAAATGGCTAAATGAGGCTTTTTAATTTTTAAGATGTCTTTCTTGATGGAGTAACAATGTTTTTAACATGTACTTACACAGTTACATAGTTTGTCAGGCCGAAAAAAGACATACGTCCATCCAGTTCAGCCCATTTTGCTAAAGTGTTGCTAATGTGTCATCTACTTATATGTGTAGATGTTACTATTTATTATATGATGATCAGGTGATAGATAATGGAGTCATTTAAAAGAGGACTCAGACACGGGCAGAGCATGCTTTAGAAAGAAAGCAGTCTTTCGAAACGTCGCGGCTGCAAGATGCAGCAAGTTAATGCTCCCGCCAGCTCTACAGCTACATAGCTGAAAGAAATGATTTAACTGTGGAAAAACCATTGAAAGGATGGACTAAAGCACCACCAGGTTTTTCTTTATTATATTAATCTCTGAAATCAGTGAATTGTATCACTGGAGTTTTGTAAATATTGAAACAATATAATTAATGAAATAAGCCTGCCTGAATTGTTTAGTGTCCAAGGGAGGAGACATCAGCATTTGATATATGCTAGAAATCAAGCCCTTAGTGGTCACTCACGCCCTACATAATTGTTCAGACGCTGTTGGAGAAGAGACCACTGTAGAACCCAGCACTCTCTGCATATAGTGACCGATCTGTAGATAACAATATCTACATGAAAGTGGAAGGTCATATGTGGACTGTAGTTCAGAGAACGTGAGAAGCTTCCTCGTTTCATGATCTACTAAAATCGGCAAATTGGAAAAATCCTCTGTCAAACCACTATTTCATATTCTGATTTGCCAATGCGTTTTCCATTAGTGGACAAAAAAGAGGTCATCAGGGGAGCGTTAGAACAGAGACCAAATCTCATATAACATCTCCTCCAAATATCTCTCATGAGCTTCATAAAATGTAAAAATGGGGCTTGAAGCAGGCTCGGACTGGGCCGCCGGGGGATCGGTGAATCCCCCAGTGGCCCCCCCCCCGAGCTGCTGTGGGCCCCGGAGGCAGTGCCGCCGCTCCCCGGAGCCCGGCTCCCAGCGCATCCCGGTCACTGGACGCCCGGGACCTGCATCCCGAACGCTCCGAAACCGGGCCCGGGAGTTGGGGACTAATGTCCCTGACTCCCGGGGCTGCGCGGTGTCAGCGGAGCACAGCGCCACTAGTGCTGCGCTCCGCTGATCTCCCTGGCAGACTGAAGGCGTTAGGCCTTCAGCTTGCCGGGCGCCGGTCCCTACTGCTGACGTAAGCGCGCGGTGACGTCACATCACCGCGCCGCCTATGCAGGACGGCAGTAGAGGCCGGCGGGGAGATCGAAGAGCGGCCGGGAGTTCGGAGGCCGGGGTGCGAGGTAACTAAGTGGCTGTGTTTTGTTTTTTGTGTTGTAACTACCTAAGGGGCCCTGGCTAATGGAAGGGGGGGCCCTCCCTAATGGAAGGGGGCCCTGGCTACCTAAAAGGGGGGGCCATGGCTAATGGAAGGGGGCCCTGGCTACCTACAGGGGGCCATGACTGTCTAAGGGGGCCCTGGCTACCTACAGGGGGCCATGACTGTCTAAGGGGGCCCTGACTACCTAAAAGGGGCCCTGACTACATACAAACTAAGGGGTCCCTGACTTCCTGCAATTAGCTAAAGGAGGCCCCAACTGCTGTATACCACCTAAATGAGACCCCTAAACTGCTGTATACTACTAAATGAGACCCTAACCTGCCTGTATACCACCTAAATGAGCCCCTAACTGCCTGTATACCACCTAAGGAGACCCCTAACTGCCGTATACCACCTAAATGAAGGCCCCTAACTGCTGTATACCACCTAAAAGAAAGGACCCCTAACTGCTGATATACCACCTAAAGAACGAGACCCCTAACTGCTGTTATCCACCTAATGGAGACCCTAACTGCCTGTATACTACCATAAAGGAGACCCTAACTACTGGTAACAATAATTGAGAGAGAGCAGCAGCCCATAGTGGTAGCAATTATCTCCAGAGGGTTAGTCCTCTCCCCACCCTTTTCCAACCCTAGGTTTCTAGGCTCTTAAGTTATGGCTTGTACCCGCTCTCCCACCCCTGGGAAGTTTGTCATTAGGGGTGGGATAGGTAAAGAATGCTGGAAAATTGAGGATTCTAAGCTATTTGTGTATAATTTCTGCAGGGTTGAGTTGTGGCGGGAACAGTCATCATGGCGGTGTGGAACGAGATGCAGAAGAAAAGGGAATAAGAACGGATTCATGAGAGAAGAGAACGACTCATCAGATATGATGACTCTGAGTCCCTGATGTTCAGGGTTTTATGTTACTTCTATATTAGATCAGTGCCGTGTATTCACTGTCATGTAATGTGATGTGCACCTTTGAGCTGTGTTGTATGAGCCACTATGCAGTCTCTATATGGTGGTGTTGTAGGTTATACCTGAGCTGGTGTATGGACTCTTTGTGGTCCTCTTTGGCGTGTTGTGGTTATTCCTGAGCTGTATTGACCTATATGTAGGGGCTCTATATGGTGGGGTTGTAGGTTATGTTATACTGAGCTGTAAGGTGTCTGACCTCTATGTGGTTTCTATTAATGGTGGTGTTGTAGGTTATACCTGAGCTGGTGTCTGACCTCTAGGTGGTTCTATATGGCACGGTGTTGTAGGTTATACCCCTGAGCTGGTATCGGACCTCTATGTGGTTTCTATATTAGTGTGTTGTAGGTTATATCAGTGCAGGTATATTGGAAGCTTACATGTGGTCCCTGATTGTAAGCAGTGAGGGAACACCTGACCCTGTGATAAGGAGTTACACTTTTACTTTCTTGCTTTTGTGTATTTTAGAAGGGTGGCGAGGTGCGGGACCAAGGGAAACTGGAGGGGATATTTTATGTGGACTATTGGAGAGGGATATTGTATGTGGGTGGAGGGGCTATTGACTGTGGGTGGAGGGGGATATGGATGGAGCTACTTAGCCCTGTTGTCTATGATATGATAGGACTGACAATTGTGTTGACTACATTTTACTACACAATACAGTTCTGTTTTGCACACTTTATTCTGTGGTTAAAATGGGCGCATTTAGTGTCCGAGAGGGCCGGTATATTTCATGTACAATTGGGTGGGCCCCCCAAGATAACCTCCTCTGTGGGCCCAAGACCCCCCCAGACCGGCATGAGCTTGGAAGTGTGATGTGTGGTTGGCTAGATATGGGCGAATCGATTCTAACGAAGTGGAATTCGTTTGAATTTCAGGAAACTTCGGGTCTGCATGAAAGTCGAAGTTTGGGAGGTGATTCGCGGGAACGGAGCGTGTTTTTGAATGGCAAAATGGCTGCGAGCACATGCCGTGTCACGGGGCAGAGAACTCTGGGAGGAAGAAAGGGAACACCCTCTATGGACATGTTGCAGACCCTGATGCCATTCAGAGAACCGGCGGGGCCTTGTGTGACGTCACGAGCACTATAACTACGGACGCCATCTTAAATCCTCACACTTCTCACTGTCTGCCCTGCATATGCAACTGCTGCTGCGTCTGCACTACTTTATTGAACTTATTGTAAAACAAAACTCATTTTTATCAGCGACTGGGGGGGAAAACAATAACAGTATGTGGGTCACTTGCACACTTTCATTTAACCGCATTTTATTTTCTTGTAGTTTGTGGGGTTTTATTCTTCCTGAAGTCCAGGGTGGGTGTAACTCCTGTCCCATTATGCCTAATTTTACATCTGGTTGTTCTGTAGTGTATTTAATACTCACGGCTTAATTTAACCCACTTGTGGGTTAATTCACACTAAAATTATAGGGTGTCTTTTTTTATTTTGTCACATATACGCTAAATTTACATCTGTTTTTTTCGTACGATATTTCATACACAAGGCTTATCGAACTTAATGATTGTGCGGTAATTTGGACAAAAAAATACAGGGTGTTCTTTACTTTATTTGTCCCTATATTGCCTAATTTACACGGTTTTTTCTGTACGGTATTTTATACCCAAGGCTTATAATTACATTTTTTGATCAAACAGTATGTCACGACAGAGAGGTGGCAGGCCCTTCCATACGAGTGGTAGTGGATAAAATGTTCCATGGAGAGGCACATGGTCGCAGCACAGCAGGGGGAGTCGCAGCAGGGGTCATCGGTGGAGGCAGAACTGCCTCCGGTCGTCATCTAGCGGCCGTGTGTTGTTCTGAAACCCAAAGGTTTCTTGAATTGGTGATCTTGGTCATCCACTTCCATCCAGATGACAGTCTGGACAACCCCAGCAAGAGTCGGAACGTCAGGATCACAACCCTTAGTTGGCAGGGCCCCTGGGGAGCGGTGTCAGCGGCCCTACTGTCCTCAATCCCGCCTCTGTCCCATACGGTCTCCCTCAGCCAGAGCTCTACTATGTGGTCTAGGCTCACCGCACTATAAGCGTGGACGAAAACTCTTTGAGGACGTTCAGCAGCTACTTCGGCAGCGAAGAGGGGGGGCAGAAAATCCGCTGCTTCTTGCAGTAGGCGGGAAAGTAGTGATTTGGAGATGGCATGGGAAAGTTATGTTGAAAGCAGTGGGTCTGCATACTGAGACCTTTTTGAAAGAATCCCCAGTGCGGGCAAACACAAATCGTGAGATTAGCTGATCGCACGGGGACTGGGAAGAAAGGGGTTTCATCATCATTGTCAGGAGGAAGAGGGTGTCAGCTTGCGTGTAGGCAGCGGGAAGCGGGAAAGTCATTGGGTGGCCGTGAGTCAGCGGGTGGGCGCAGTCAGGTCGGGAGCCAAAACGGCCCCGGGGTAAAAAAACCCGTTCGCAGGTCCAAGAAAGTAGGGCACAGGCTCGCGAGGCAGCGGCGGCTTATCACTCAGTGCAGAGCGGGGCTTTTAAAATCACCTACTCGGGGGTTTGTGGCAGTTCTTTGCTAGACACCAGGGACCCCGAATATGGGTATTGTAGAATGTGGGCAGAAAGTGAAGCGGGGCCCATGGAGCAAGTTGGCACCACGGCCCGCATCAACACACAGGTCACCACCGGTGGCCCGGGGAAAAAAACGTGGCTCAATGTGGTGGTCCACCCTGCCCCCGCAGCAACAGCAGCAGCAGCGCCCCAGTGGAAACGCATCCCATTGCGCCGTGGGGCTCCACCACCCTGCAGAAGGGGTGTTTTTTTTGCCACATCTCCCGGTCCAGTGCTCTGCTCCTCCTCTCATGGTCCCGAGTGTTCAGCGACGATTGCAAAGAGACAAAAAGTATGCGTCCAACCTCCTAAGGTGCAGCACTGCCGGCCCCCTTTTCCAAAAGTTGTTGGACTGCAGTACCCCCCTTTTCCAAAATTGGACTCTCCCCACCGTTCAGAAAAACTAAGGGCCTGTGCCGAGCCGAGGTGGAGGATCCAAAGCCTAATTTCTTTTCCAAAAAAGGGAGTACCACATTTAAAAAATATGTAGAACAGAAGGGGGCCAGCCTTAGCTTATGTTTGTTCCAAGGTGAGGCGCGCGGACGTCTGGATTAATGGTCGGGCCAGAAACATGTCCTTTTAGGGCCCATGGGTGAATGTGCTTCCTGCCCAGCACACCAAACTTGGACAGGAGACCCCCTTTTCTTTCCCCTTTCAAACTGCTGCTCCTGCGCCAATGTCCCCCTCCTCCCCCACCCCAAACCACTCAGCCTCCACAGTACTGCCCCATTTTACCATGGTGGGGCACAGGGGTGTCCGTAGTTCTAACCTGGTTTGGGGGCGAACGAAGTCACACAGGGCAGGAACTGCCCGCGTCATGCAACAAAAAATCGATGTGTGGCTTTCTCCGCGCCCAACTGCAATCGGGAACCATGGTGACGGACAATGGGAGGAACATGGTGTCCGCGCTGCACCGGGGAGGGATGGTCCAGGGCCCCCCTGCATGGCGCACGTGTTCAATCTGGTTGTCAAAAGGTTTCTGAAGTCTCCACCCATTGCAAGACATTCTAAAAATGGCCGGGAAATTTTGTGCACTTCACCTTTTTACAAAGCCAAGCACACCCTCCTTAGTTGCAGCGGCAGAACAGCTCCCCCAAAGATAAATTTGGATGTTTCCACCGTTGGAATTCCACCACACATGTAGCCCCGGTATGAACAGAGAAAGGCCATTAACAATTTTCGATGATGACAGGAGTACTCCCCGGGTTTTTTTTTGATTCGCCAGTGGGGGGTGAGTCCCCCCTTTGGGGCCCTTATTTTTTATGGGAAATAAACGTCATTTCCCCCCTTCATGTCCTGGAACAATACTGCAAATCTGTCTGGACAGGTGAGGGACGTGGCGCCTACATCTCACGGCTACTGGGGTTGGTGGGGGCTGAACGGGGGAGGAGGAGGAAGGGAGGCATTGGGAAAAAGCAGTGTCTGGGGAAGGAATCCGGAGGGGTAGAGGGAAAAAGAGGAAAAGGGGCAGATGCCCCCGAAGACCGTGGCAGTATACAGTGGGATGGAGGGAGGGAGTCCCAAGCCCCTTCCAATGGCCCCAGCTGCTGATTTGCCCGGCTAGTGACTGCTGAATGTCACCCTCCGAAAAGGTGGATGACTTTTTTGGGTCTCCACCCCCTTGGGCCCCCGCTACCCGGGAAAATGGGTGCCCTTTTTTTTGGCTGCTGAGAGGGGAGGAAAACTGGGGTACATAAGAAATCGTGATCAGTTGGCCCTGCTATCGCCTCCTCTGTCAGGTCTGGGCCGTGGGGTTTCCCCATGCTCCTACCCCTGCCACGGGTGCTGGGTTTTGGGGGGGGGGGGGGATGGTAGGGGTAGCAGCTCCCTCAGCAGAGCCCCAATCGGAGTGTTGATGAGACTTCCCTTTACCCCCCTAGTGAGGGGAGTACTCAGCAGCAGCAGGACCTGGAGCAACCGAACCCAGGTGGGCCCCACTTTTACACCTTGCCCCCCCATTAGAAGATCCGACTACTGGGCAGCCAAAAAAGGGTGTGGGCCCCAACTTGCCCAGTTTGCAGTGGAGAAGCGTCCGCCCGCCCGTAGTGTGGCTCAGAGGGGTGTTCAAAGCGGGGGTCCCTTTTTACCCCAAGGAAAAACCCCCTTGTCGACCCGAAATGTGGAGAACTGACCTTTGTCAAAATGAATCAGAGTATATCGGCCAGGATTTTCACACACCAAAGCCTTATGCTAGATTAGATCAGGGCCCTGACGCCCCCCAAAACTTTTTAGAAATGAGTCTGGATTCTAATACCTGCCTCACCATATTTTGAAGCTGCCCCCCGCCTTTTGCACACATCTGCTGCCGTTGCTCCATCTGCCTCCACCATCTTTACCGGGACTGGTATTCCCCCCCACCTCCACACTCTGTCATTTCCACTGTCTGACCTCATGCTGCTGCTGCTGCCGCCACCTCCACTCTGTCATTATGCCGCTCTGTGGCCTAACATGTTGCTGCCACTAACTGCAGTACTGCAATGACCGCACCTTGCAGCTGGCACCATTTAATACAATAGCCTCATATCAATGCAAGGAAATTCAATACAAGGAGCATGGACACCATCATATTAGTCTGTTAAATGAACTCTCACATAGGCAGCCGACTGACAGAAAAACATTTATTATAAATAGACAAATATAAAAAGTGGTTATTTCAGTCACTGAAATGTACAGTGTTTGGCAGGAACCTCTAATTGCGCCCCTCCTGAGTTGCATCACGTCTTTGGCACACATAGGGACACAGTTTCCAGTGTTACATCTTCAGTTTATATCAAGGTATCATCAGTTGTTTCTAATGTTTGGCTGAAAGGAATTGTAATGAACAACAGAGTCAATGCAAATAGTAAGAAAGTATTCAAAGATCTCAAACGGAAAAGATGACCTAAGTAAACCCATTAATTCCATGTGTATTAACTCCATAATAAAATTCCAACTAAGAGATTTGATAATTCATTTCCAGAAGGAACAGCACCACACAGAGATATAAGAGAAGATGCTCCAGGATTGTTATTTCTCAGGGAACACAAGCATTTACTCAGGGCTGTTCCTAAGGGCGGGCGAGACAGGCGATCGCCCTGGGCGCCGCCCGCCTCGGCCGCCCCGTGGTTAGCCCTGGACTCTGCACGGCCGCTGTAAAACAGCCGTGCAGAGTCAAAGCCAGCAGCTGCATACACTTAGTGCAGCTGCCGGAACAGGGAGGAGGCAGGACAAATCGCTCCCCTCCTGCCTCCTCCCCTGTGTGTATCAGCGCTCAGTCAGCGCGCTGATACATACACAACGTCGCAGGGGGCGCATGGCTTTCACCACGCCCCCTGCAACGCTGAGTCTCGGCTCCCGTCCGTCCAAGGAGACACCGGGAGCTGAAGGTAAGCGGTGTGATGACGTCACGCCGCTTAGGCCGTGTTCACACGGCTTATTTGGGCGCGGATTGGTGCCGTACTGCGCGCCGGATTTTCGCTGCAGTACGGCTCCAATCCGTCCCAGTAACTACGGTAATCCACAGTTCTCATAGAGAACTGTGGATTCCGTCGCTCCTCCCCGCTCGGCAAATCCGCCACGGGGGGGGAAGTGACATGCACATTATTTACGGTGTGTACGCGGCGTAAATAATGCATTGTCTATGGGGCCGGTGAGCAGCTCCCCCGCCACGCCCCTTATTCAAGCCGTAACTGCGGCCGAAATCCATCCCGCTATTACGGCTTCAATAAGCCGTGTGAACACGGCCTTACACTGAATCCAGGCTCCTGGACCTGGCCGCTGCAGGGATCCTGGAAAGGTGAGTACATTTTTTTATGTTATTATCCTTAGCTACAGGGGGCAACTGGCTACAGGGGCAACTAGCAGGACTACAGGGGCAACTGACTACAGGGGGCAACTGACTACAGGGGGCAACTAGCAGGACTACAGGGGGCAATTGGCAGGGCTACAGGCGGCAACTGGCTACAGGGGCAACCATTATGGCTACAGGGGCAACTGACTACAAGGACAACCATCCGGCTACCGGGGCAACTATCATGGCTACAGGGGCAACTATCTGGCTACAGGGGGCAACTATCTGGCTACAGGGGGCAACTATCTGGTGAAGCATTGTGGTGCATTATTTTACGGGGGGGGGGGGGGGCAAATTTCTTCACTTCGCCCAGAGAGCAATTTAGCCTAGGAACGGCCCTGCATTTACTGAACAGACAAGTCAGGAGTGGGGGACGCGTCCACGTTTTAAATACATCTAAAGTTCAAGCAAATTGGCTAAATTACAAATGTACCAGTTTTTGTCTGCAGAGTAACCTATGCTATATATACATATATATATATATATATATACAGAAAATATCTAAGGAGCATCTGTCACCTGAACAGCACAAATGGGGGAATTTATAACGGAATTTGAGAAGATGCTCCTGAACTGTTATTTCACAGGGAACCCAAGTATTTACTCAGAGAGAAACATCAGGAGACCTCACAGGTCATTGCAAAAAGCTCAAATGCTTTTAATAGGTTCTGATTAAATGGACCCTAGCATCAGTATCGGCATGTCCCTGTGTTATCAGGGTCTGACTGACTGCTGTGATGGAACGGACGTGTACTGTATGTAAATTCTTAAATGATGTGAAGAACACTTTTCTAATCCTGAAAATAAATGGGCCATAGTTCTGGTTTAGAGCTGAGGGCCCTTCACAGCATCCTCCCCATTCACTGAACTGCAAAATAAGTGGATGGAGACAGGTGTAGGTCCCTGCACAGTTTGCGGGGCAACGCTATGCAGATAAACACTTCATAGGGCACATAGGACTGCACCAGGGGGAGCTGGAGGAGGCCCCAACAGTTGGGCTCCCAGCAATTAGAAAGTCAGGGGATATCCTGGCACTAAGTTATTCCTCGTTCACACGACGGCCTCGTTCAAACCTCGTCCTAACCTCGCCGCAAACTCGCGTCTCCCGACGCGGGCGCTGGGCGTGGTCGCAGCGCAAGTGGGGTATGGTTTGGGGCGTGGCTTGCGGCGAGGGTTTGCCCCTATGCAAATTAGTAGGCAGGGGGAAAACCGCACCGCCAGTCGCGGCCCAGCCGCGCACCAACCGCGCAACACCGCGCGGCCGCCGCGCTGAGGACTCTCTGTCAAGAATTGAACGGAGAGTTCTCAAACACGCGCGGCAAGGCCGCGGGCAAACCCGCGGCGTGTGAATATTAACGCGGTTTCCATAGGAAACCATGTTAATAAACTGGGCGCGATTTGGACGTGGTTTTGGTCCTAACCCTTCAAAGCATCACATGTTCTATTATAATGATTTAGAGGAGCCATATCCTCTTATCCATACACGTGGAGGTAAGACGTCATACCTTTGGCTGTGGCGCTCGGCTCTTCTTATCATAAACGGAATGAAGTCTGTTAATGAGGAAGCGTTTGTCTTCTCCTTCCTAAAGCAAAAAGGAGAAGAACAAGGTGAACCACAAGGGACCTAAAATGG
>JAODAL010036682.1:0-41364 GCA_025379985.1 Phyllomedusa bahiana | reverse complement strand
AGGTATTGACTGTGTACTGAGGAAGGTGGAGTTCTCACACTTCCGCTTCCGCACTCTGCTTCAGCATGACAGTTTTCTTTGCTGCGTCTCAGGGCTTTTTAACCTGGTTTATAATGGGACGCCAGCCTGGGCTCTCCCCGCACCCACTGTAACTAGGGCCCTGGGTCATCGTGGCCCAGGCAGGTATAATCAATGTCCTGAAACTAAAATGGTGGTTGAAAGACTCCTTTTTCGGCATTTTTTAAATGTGGGGGTCATGCGGGTTTTGGGGGCCATGCTGTGGCCGGGGGACAGGTAAAATCAATGTCCGGGAAAACAAAAGGGTGGTTGAAAGACCCCTTTTTTCCGGCACTTTTTAAATGGGGGGGTCATGCGGTTTGGGGCTCTGCTGGGGCCCAGGACAGGGATATTCAATGTCCAGTTCAAGTAAGATATGGTTCAAATCTATCCCTTTCTGCATTTTCAATTGTGGGTGTGCAGGTTTAAAGGGTCGGGTGGGGTTACAAAAAGGGGAAGTGAATGGTCTGTGATTTTTTTCGGATTTTTTAAAACCAAAAGTGTTCCCAAAGGTAGCAGTATCCATTTGACTTTTGGATGTTATTTTAGCTTCCCCGCCTTGTTTGGGTGTAATAATAAAGGGTGTTGTTGCTCCCCCATAGTTTTAAATGGTCACGTCATAACGACGCTCACTTCAAAAAAAACCTTTGATTCGGGCCGACTACGATACGATCGATCCGATACAACGCATCCCCAACCCTAGTAAGGGATCCAAATCCCCTTAACATGAGCTAAATTAAAAAGGCTAGATAATGGGTCAGAAAATCTAAAAACATAGTTTTTATATGGTTAGTACCTATAAAAGCAGTAAAAGGAAAGGAAAAATGGTGAACCATGACAGGATCATAAGATATCTCCCACTTATAGAATCGCAAAAAAGGGGACCATAGGCCAGTCTCTAACCACACCCCAAACAAATCACATCACCCAGAAAAAAGCCCCTAGCCCATCTAACAAAATAGCCCCCCCCCTCCAGAAAAGGGGCTTACGGGTCAAAAAGATGTTTTTATAAGAAGTATTGGGGAAACAGAAACCCATAAAAAATAGCTATAAGCCCAGTTATTTGAGAAACCTCTATTAATGGCCCATACAGTGACCCATAAAAACCAATATATAAGGAGCAAATATCACTGTAGTGTTACTGACCAAACCAAGGCATATTATCAATGATACTGCTATACAAAGATCAAATAATATTTCCACATCATGACTCCATATCACCCCCACATAGTGACTGAATAATACTGCAACACCAGGACCAAATATCACCACCACAAAGTGATTGAATAATACCACAACACCATGACCACATATCATATCCACAAAGTGACTGAATAATACAATCACATTATGACCACATATAACCACCAAATAGTGACTAAATAATACCTTCCACACCATGACCACATTTCACCACCACATGGTGACTGAATAATACCACCAGATCATAATCACATATCACCACATAGTGATTGAATATTGCTGTCATACGGATCCTAAGTATAAACCATTTCAATGCTACCAATATTGCTGCCATACAGTGACCATATAGTGGTAGATATCAGTGTACACATGCCTTGTTCCTGAAGAATTAACCACACAAACATCTTAGACTCCTCACTTTTCCAGCACCTGCCTACCCATCCCTTCCTCTGTACAAACTCCCCATGGAGGGTTTGGGGCGATAGCTGGTGAAGAGGTCGGTATAGAGTGTTAGGTGAGGGTTGCAATTTGTGTTGGCAGTAGTCTGCAGGGGTGACAGAGGAGGTACAGCCACAACTGACAGGGACAATCTCCTGGTGGAAGACAAAGGACTAACCCCCGGAGATTATGGTGCGGCCCATACTTCATCTCCTGTACCCCCAGATGATCAGTCACAGCCATGACCTTTGGGGTACAGGGGATGGAGTTTAATACTCAGATTTGTTAGACTATGTCAGACCAGCATTGCATCTATTTCTAAGCTTATATAGCCAATGAGGGCTGCTGTTGGGAAGTATTTATTTAAATAAATTGCTTTTTTATTTTGTTTCTGTGTTGTTTTTTTAAACATCTTATTCAAAAGTTAGCAATAGAGGCATCTGACAGACGCCTCTCTATTACTAGCACAGGAGCTTGGTGTCAGCCAACAGTGTTTTTCATCACCACAAGGCTGATACTAAACCTGTGTCACTATTATTCCAGTCCCTAATGCACCAGGGGTAATGAGAAGAGCTAGGTAAGCATTAGAGGGGAACCATCTAATGTGATGGTCCGTTTCTGGGGTGACTGTGGGTTGGTGTTTTTAGGGTAGAAAAGGACCACTATTAATTGACCTTCCCATCTTAATAATAGCCTACTGCTGCTGGTTTTACCTTGGCTGGTTAAAAATGGGGGACATCATGTCATTTTGTTTTAATCCCTTACTAACAATCTAAAAAGAACAAATGATTTAAAGGAAAATTAATGTAGGATCCCCAGAACAAGCACAATCGTAACAGGAACGGTCGTAATAAAAAGAAACATTTGTAAAATCCTAACCAGCTATCCGACTGATTTACAGAATGTGGAGGCTTTTTGCCAATGATTGCCAGATTTACCTCATGAAAAAATTAAGGGCTTCATTCACAACAGTCATATAAGACAGAAAGCCACATTTGAGGCAAAAAAAGACAATATACAACATTAAGAACTAACATATTTAAACATTTGAGCGTGCACATTTTAATATTTCCCTATTTGCTTTGGTTTGTTAAATGATTTGTGTTAT
Organism: Phyllomedusa bahiana; assembly: GCA_025379985.1. Classification (NCBI taxonomy): domain Eukaryota; kingdom Metazoa; phylum Chordata; class Amphibia; order Anura; family Hylidae; genus Phyllomedusa; species Phyllomedusa bahiana. Next base: position 38,558 of record JAODAL010036682.1, on the reverse strand, counting down.
TCTGTAATGCATAATAGTTTAAAATGCAGTTAAAATAATACAAGTGTTGTCTAATCACTTGTGTTTTCTTAAAAAGGGGAAAAAAAAAGAAATGTTACAAGTGACAGGATCTGCCTGGGGGTGTACAATGAAACAATGTAATAGTTATTACCGATTCTTTGTAACAAAGGTCACTTCGCTGTTTGTTCTTGTTTTGATATTGTTACCACCATCTGGACTGAATTGAATGACCTATTTGAAGTATTAAAATCTTCTGTATACAATGTCAAAATAAAGACAAAGAAATTTCGGCAGATTAAAGTACGAATGCCTCAGCCAAATTGTTTGAACCCATGAAAAAAACCCTTTTAATTATACATTTCTCCTCAGATTACTGAAGAATAAGGTGGATATGTGGGCTGCTAGACTGACCCCACTGTCTTTCTTACTGGGAGCCTATATCTGAATTATGATTGTTGATTCTGGTTTCTTACATTGCATTCTGCTGCTCTGAAGTTCTGTCCTGAGTTAAAGAGTTCAGCATCCCTGTGATATAGAAAAGAGTCAAGTGTTTACTTAATTAGGTAATTATACAGCAGTTACAGGGCTAACACACTCTACAGCAAGTTCTGGAAAGATCTGTACTGCTGTCCAATCAGAGAAGCTGTCAGGGAAGGGACTGTAACCATAGTTACAGAGACACAGTTAAATAAAAACTGCCAGTATGTTAGCTGCTCCATCTGTGAGAGAGTGAGTCAGAGTGTCAGAGAGAGAAGATCAACAAAGCTGCAAGAGAAACAAAACCTTAACCCCTTCTCGGGAACTTCCCTGCAAAAGCAAAAATACAGCTTTTGGGTGTATTTTCCCGGCAACTGAAAACTGGGGAAAATCAAAAGGGCCCGTTTTCTCTTTTTTTCCATCGTATTTTAGAGGAGAAGGGGGTTAAAGGGGGGAAAGTGAAGGGCTTCTGTAAACACCCGGAATTGACAAAAGGGGAAACCCCATTTTGAACCGGGATGGGAAATTTTGGGCCCCAAAAAAACCCCGGGGGCCCGGTGAGCTTTGAAATCCCAAACCCGGGCTAAAGACTTTGGGTTTTAGGCCGGAGACGGGATTATTTAAAGGGGGTCTTATCTGGAGCAGTCTTACATGAACATTTTCCAGAAAAAAAACCCCCGAAATGAGACTGTGAAAAAGGGCCTAAAAACCGGGTTTATTTTTTGTTTTTTTTGGGGGCTTTTGGTTAAAGGAAAGGATCTTTTGTTCTTAAATTTGGTTACCTTTCTGGGAATAGGGGGTACTTTTGGGGGAGGTTTTAAAAAACCCTTGTTAGCCCCAAACCCCCGAGCGGGGCCTTTGAAATACGCGTTCAAACTACCCAAACCATTTACTTTAGATTTTTTTAATGAGGAAAAATAGCGGTCAAATTTTTCCTGACCCCGGCTGTTTTATGGAAAAATTTTATTTTTTGATTTCCACAAAAAGTAAGGGGGCCCAACGCTTTTGGGCAAAAGAGCCCAATTTAAATTTCGGGGGTTTTTCTTAGGAAATCTGGATAATACCCCCTTTTTTATTCAAACTCTAGTGAAAAATATTCTGGTTTTAAAACTGGGGGAGTCATTTCTCTTTTTCGGTGTCTTCACTGAAATTCGGAAACCCCAATTTGGTAAAACCCTTAACGATACATGGGTCTTTCAATTTTTAAATTTTACATTTTTAAAAAAAGGGTGGGAAAAATTTCTTTTAAAGTTTTTTTTGGGGAAAAAACATTTTCAAAAATTCCTTGGGAAATTTAAAACCAATATGTTTTCAAAATTTATACAACTTAATTTTGGGTGTTTTTTTAAAATTAAAATGGTGTTAAAAAAAAGTTTATTTAAATAAATTTTTAAACTTTTCATTTTTTGGTTTGGATAGGTTTCAATTTTAAAAAACCTTTTGATTTTAAATGAAAACCCTCACTTTAAAACAAAATAATAAACAGTGAAGGGTTTAATTGAAATTTCAAACAATAAGGCTTATTTTTTTTATAAAAAAAAATTTACACAAGGTTTCCTTAATTATTTTCCTTTTATAAATTTCCTCTCCCCAAAATACATTCAGACCCCAAGGCAGCCTAAAAAAAAATTTTAAAAACCTCGGGAACTAAAACCTCCCAAAATAATTTCAGATCCCAATCGGGGGCTGCAAAATCAAAGCCCTCAAAAAAAATTTCGGGACCACTACAAAAATTTTGAAAAAAAAGGAGTGGGTGAAATTTTTTCAAAAATTCGTTTTTCGGTGCCCTTCCCCAAATTTTTTCCGAAAAAGTTTTTTTCGGTTTCCAAATTACTTTGGGGGACGAATCCCCTTAAAAAACACAATTTCCAGGTTTGGCAAAAATTTTCTAAAGGGTTTGGCTGTAAACGGGGTTTGCCATGCTTAAAAATATGCAGGGGGAGTTTGGGGTTTTGGTTTTTCATACAATTTTGGGTTTTTTAGTTTTGGACCGCCACAGGGGCCTGCCGCCGCTCTTAAATCGTTTCACAAATTAAAAATTTTCCCGGGGGTACTTAAGGGGGCAAAAACTGACCAAAAAAATTTGAAGGGGGGAAATGTACCTAATAAAGTCTTTGGGGCAGCAAAAGGGTGGAAAAAAACAATTAAAAGAGCTCAGGGGGCAACTTTCATTGACAGAGTGTGGAGGTGACGGGGAAGCCCACATCACATGAGGTCAGAAGGGGCACAAAAAAACATTCGGAAAGGGGGAAAAAAACAGATTGGGGGCCACAGAGGGGCACAATGACTTCAGGGGGGGAGGTCAGGGAAAGAAAGCAGCTTTTGAGTTTCAGACAGGGGGAAACAATGACATTCGGGGAGCGGCAAAAACTGGAGAAAGGGCCCACAAGTGGAAACAATGCAAAGTTGTGGGGAGGCACGGCAGCAGCAGCAGGGACAAGAGGGGAAAGGTCAAGAGTGACACAAGGGACACAGTAGGAGGTGACCCAGCACCAGCAACAGCAGCAGCACATAAAGGTCAAAAGTTGGCACAATGACCAGAGTGTGGGGGGTTGGGGGGTCAATACCATTTCCCCTTGGTAAAGAGGGGTTGGGGGGCGAATGGGGGGAAATTTTGGCAGCAGATTTTGGGGGCATCAGGGGGGTTGGGGGCATCAGAATAGTGGTTTGGGGCCCGGGAAATTTTTAAACCCCAGACCATTTCTCACATTTTTGGATGGGGGCCCTTTCCAGGGGCTGAGGGAGTCCTGACCCCAAAGGGGCTTTGGGTGGGGGAAACCCGGGGGCCCAAATTCCACGCCAAATTTTATTTTTACAAAAGGCCCGTCTTTTTCCACATTTCTGGGGCCCAAGGGGGTTTTCTCCTTGGGGTAACAAAGGCCCCCCCCGCAACTGAACACCCCTCGGGATCCCCCACTACGGGGCTGGGCAGGACATTTTCCATTCTCCACGCAAACCCGGCAATTTTGCGGCCACACATCCATTTCACTACCCAGTCAAATAAACATGCAGCGGCCCCCAAATTTTGCACAAGTGGATTTTGAGGGGCCTCCCCCCTTTCCATTTTCCACTGTATACTCCCAGGGTTGCTTGGGGGTTTTCACCTCCCTCATCTTCCCCCTCTCCATCTACCCTCCTCAGGTTTGCTTCCTGCCCTCCTCTCTTGTCACCGGGGTAAAAAATTTTCCACTCATTTCCCAAAAAGGGCTTTTTGCCCAATGTCCTCCTCCCCTCCATTTCCGCCCCCCAACCCGGGGCCCTCTTTGTGGTCGCAAAGATGTAATCCCCCAAGCCTCCAGTCCCCTGCCCAACAGTTTTTTTTTCGGGCATCTGTTTCCAGGACTTAAAAACAGGGGAATAAACGTTTTTTAAACCCCGTAGTCCTGGCGACTAAACAAAACAACGTCGCCTCCTTCGAATGGCCTCAACAAACAGCAGGTTCACGAATAGTTTCCCAATTTTGGCTGACATCAAATTTTCAAAAGGGGAGTATTTCCGGGGTTCCCTGGATCAATAAAAAAAAATTCGTTAAATTTTGGCCTTCTCTTTTTCTTTTACAGCCCGGGTAAAAAACATGTGGCAGTTTTTGGAATTCCAAGGGGTTGGAAACATCGCAAAACCAGAGTGGGGTTGGGGGGGGGGCCGGGTTTCGGGCCCGTTTGCAAATCGAGGAGGGTGTTCCGGGGCTTAACCCAGGAAGGAGGAAGTGCATGCACAGTTTCCTTCCATTTCCAAATCTTCTAAAGGGATCTTTTGGAAAATTTCCCGGGAAAACCTTTTCACAACCGGATTTGAACACATTCCCTGCTGGCACATGGACCATCCCCCCTTTGGGGGAAAAAGCGGGGGGACACCATGTTTCCCTCCTATTTTTTTCCCGCCACCATGGTTTCCGATTTGCATTTTTGGGCCGGGAAGAAAGCCAAAAAAACCTTTTTTCATTTTTGCTTAAAGGGAACGGGGGAGCATTTCCCCCCCCAGTTTTTTGACTTGGGTTCGCTGATCAAACCCGGGAAAAAGAACCCCGTGACACCCGGCTTTTGGCCCAAAACACTTTGGGAAATGAGGACATATTTGGGTTGGAGGTTTAAAGGGTGGGGGTGGGGTGGAGGAAAGGGAGGCGGACTTTGGGCGCAGGAGCCGCGTTTGAAAAACTTGGGGAAAAAGGCGGCTCTCCGGTCCAAAGTTTTGGGGGGCGGGGAAAGGAAGCACATTACCCAATGGGGGGAAAAAAAAGGACATATCCCCTGGCCCTGCCCAGGTTACACCCTTCCAGGCCCTCCCGCGGGCCGGGGGCACCTTGGAACAAACCAAAATTAAAAGTTTAAAGGGACTGGCCCCCCTTTCTGTTCCTACATATTTTTTAAAGTGTTTTCGTACTCCCCCTTTTTTTGGAAAAAAAATTTTAACGGGTTTGGGAACCCCTCCATCTTTGGCTTCACACAACCCATTATTTTCTCTGAATGGGGGGCAAGCCAACCCTTTTGGAAAGGGGGGGAAATTTTGCAGTACCAACCCAATTTGGGAACGGGAGCCCCGGGTCACTTCGCCCCTTTAGGATGGTTTTTGGAAACGCCATACGGGTTTGTCTCTTTGGCAATCGCCCCCGCTAAACCGATTTCCCTGGGCCAAATAAATAGCAAAGGGTAGGCAGGACATCTGAACCGGGAGATGATGGGCAAAAAAGAAACAGCCCCCTTTTCTGAAAAGGGGTTTGGGGGGAGCCTTGACTGGTTTAAATTTAAGGGCGTGCCAAATTCCCCCCGCTGTTTTCGGCGGAAAGGATGGACCACCCACTTTCTGACCCAAACGTTTCTTCCCCAGGCCCCCCGAGTTGAGGGTTGCAATTTTTGACGCGGGCCCCCCCCGCCCCCCGGGGTGCCAAACGGTTGGGCCTACCGGGCCCCCCTTTTAAACTTTTTTTTTCCTGCCCACAGTTTCCCTACATATCCCCGGTTTATTGGCTCCTCGGGTGTCTTAGCAAAGAATTTGCCACACCCCGGCCGAGAATCTGTTTTTATTTTTAACTGGCCACCCTCCGCACTGAGAATTTTACTCCCCACAACCGCCGCTGGCCTTTTTGGGGGGCTGGGGGCCCCGGTGCCGTACAACTTCTTTGGACACTGCGGGCAACCCTGCTAAACCAAAGGGCCCACAAAAACCCCAAACTTGCTGGGCGCCCCCGCTGCCTGACGCGAAAAGCTGAGGGCCCTCTTTTTTTCCCTGAGGGTTTGTTTGGAAAGACCTTATTTTCACCCGGGGCTCCCAATGCGATGGGGCCAAACCTTTCATCATCAAATTTGTTTTAAATTCGTCACTTGGGGGGTCCCTCATCTATCGGTTTTGGTTTTAATTGCAGGGGTTTGACCCCTCAAAAAACTTTGCCTCCCAAATGCCACTCTCCCACATTTTAAAACTTTCCCGCCTATTTGCAAGAAGCAAAAAAAAAAAAATTCCCCCCTTTTTTTCCCTTCTCCTTTCCCCCTCCCCAAGAAAGCGCTGACGCCCCCCCCTAAAATTTGGGTTTAATCCTTTTCCCAAAAATTATTTGGGCCCCTGAGCCCAGAAACCCACATAGTAATCTCCTGGCTAAGGTAAACCCAAAGGGGGGCCCGGGGAAGGTTTTAAGGACAGGGGAGGGCCGCACGGCCCCCCCGCCCCCCCGGGCCTTTGCCAACAAAAGGGGTTTGAAAATGGGTGCCCTTTCCCCAAACCGACTTTTTGGCGGGGGTTGGGTCAGATGTCATCTGGGGAGGAAGTGGGAGGGGACCATTAAACCCAAAAACCAAGAACCTTTGGGGTTTTTGCTGAACAACACAAAAAGGGCCCCCAGATCCCACCCGGGTTGGGGGCCCTCACCTATTTGACCCCCTGCTGCGACGCCCCCTTACTGGGCTGCGCCCTTTGGGCCCTTGCTCCCAGGAATTTTTGGGGCCCACCCGCCCTTCCGCAGGGGGAAAACCTCCCCAAAAACCCCTATGTCTGACAAACGGGTTTTTTTCAAAAATTTGTACAGACACTGTTTTGGAAGGGAAGTTTATCTGTAAAATGATAAATCACACCCTGTATTTGACTCCAAATAAACCCCCGTAACAAATTTTGGGGTAACCCTTGGATTAAAATTTTGCGCTCCAAAAAATGGCCAAAAAAAAATTTTTAACTTGAGGTTTTCCCTTTTAAAAAAACACTTTTTAAATTTTTCCCTAAGGGTTAAAAAACCCCAAAAACATTTTTAAATTTTAACCTTGGGATATAAATTTATCTACGGGGCAAAATTGCTTTTTTTGGTGGTGAAAAAAAGGGGTTTTTTTTTTAGTGACCACAAAAACAAAAAATTTGGCTTAAAACCCCTGGTTCTAAATTTGGGTCCCCAAAGAAAATGGGGAAAACCCCAAAAAACAAACCCAGCTTTTTTAGCGTGTTAAAAATGGCGTGTATTTTTAGGGAAAACCAACAAAAAGAAAAAACTTTTTTTTAATTTTAACCCTTTCGGTTTTTTTAAAATTAGGGCTACAGGAAAAAGGGTTTTTTTTTGGCGGTGAAAAAGAGGGTTTTCCCTTTAGTGGCCAAAAACACAAAAAAAAACCGGAATTAATAACCCCTAATGTAAATTGCGCAAAAAAAATTGAGAAACCCAAAAACAACCAGCTTTGTAGGGGTTTTTTACAAAAGGGTTTTGTATTTTTTTTTTAACGGAAACCCCAACAAAGAAAAAAACCCTTGTAAAAAATTTTTCCCGGTTTATGAATTAGGCTACGGGAAAAATGAAATTTTTTTGTGGGGGGTTGGAAATCCCCCACACAACATTTACAAAAAAAACACCCAGCACACTTTCACAACGGGAACATTAAAAATTTAAAAAATTGAAAATCCCCCCAATAGTAAATTTAAAAATGGGTTTCCCCAAACCATTTAAATTTTTAAATGAAACGGGAAAAAAACCCGCATTAAAAGTTTTTTTTAATAGGGGGCAATAACTAAAAAAAAACATTGGGGTTTGTTTTAGACAGCAGGAAGCCATCGACTCTTTATTTTCAACAAATAGGCACAATGTTTTTAAATTTGGAGCCCCCCTCAAACTCTTGTTTCCAAAAGGCAGCATCATAAATCCCAATGGCCCCATTTTTTACAAAAAAAACCATTAAACCCCCAAAAATACAATAAAATACCCTATTCACCCCGGGCATACCCCTGCTTTTTGCATTTAATATCAATACTTTAAACACTTTATTTTTAACACTAACTTTAACATGAAAACATATGACTATAAAACACAAAAGGTAATGAAACAGCATTTTAACCTACATCCCATAAACCCACACAGCAAAACCAAACATATACTTTTTCAAACCCCGCTTTTTTTCTCTGGAAACTCCTAAAACCCCTTGGGTCACCAAAAATTTTAAGTTTTTTTTTAAAAAAAAACCCCATCTGAATGTGGGAAATTTGGGGACATTGGAAGGCATTTTTTGAGGGATGTTTTTCCTGGGTTTTTCCCAAATGCTTTTTCCCCTCCAAAGGGGGCAAAAAAAGAAAATTCCCATTTTTTGTTTTTTAAACCCCCCTTTAAATTGACTCTGCACTTTTCGACCTTTGGGGGGGGTTTGGGTTATTTCTTCCAAGCCAATTTTTTTTTTATTTTTCATTACAAAATTTGTTTTTGAAGGTTTTTTTTTGTTCAGCCCGAGTTTAAATTTTTCCAATTTGGTGCCTTTAAAACCAAAACCTTTTAAAAATTTACTGGGGAAAACCCCAAAAAATTTTCTAAGGTGATGGGGAATGTAAAAAAAAATTTGAAACCTTTTTTTGGGGGGGGGTTTTTTTGCTTTTTATTGGGGTTCTTTTGGCCCCGGGTATAAACCTTATTCTGCATTTGCTAAGTTTTAAATTTATACAAATTAATATATTTTTTTGTTATTTAAGTACTTTTAAAAAAAAAAAAGAATTTGTGTTTGGCAGCCTTTTTTTTTAATCTCCCCTCCCCCCTTTTATATTATTATTTTTTTAAAAAAATTTTAATATATTTTAATTTTAAAAATATATTAATATTATAGTATATATAAAATTATAAATAATTTTAAAATTTTTTATAATATATTATAAAATTTTTAACAAGAAAAAATTTTGGCGAAACCCTTGGTAATTTTTTTAAAATTTTGGAAAAAATAGCAAAGGGGGGTTTTGAAATTTTTTAATTTTTTTTTTTTTTTTTAAATTCCTTTTAAAAACTTGATCTTGTACAAAAATTTCCGTAAATTTTAAATGCGGGAAGGGGTTGAAACCAAGAGGGTGCCCCCATTACTTTCCCCCTCCACAGAAAGTAAGGGGAAGCAGAAAAACATGGGGTTACTGAACCTTTTTATTTAGGTTTTTCACTGCCAGGGAAACCCCAGTGATCTTGATTATTTTGATGCCACAACTGTGACTGAGCCCTGGATACTGACTTTGTACAATGAAGACTCCTGCTAAAACAAGAAGTCAGACCACATGTTTAGAAGAGGGGAGAGGTGAGTTTCATTTTTTTTTAAAAATGTTTAATCAGAGTTTAGGGGGCACTGTGAAGAAAGAGGAGGCCATGCAATATAGTTTCCTTACCTAATTGGGAGGAGTGGGACTGGCCTTCCCCCAAAAAAAAAATTTTGTGGAGTCTAACTCCCCCACCCTGGGGTTGGGGGAAATTCCCTTACCCCAAAAAAAAATGGAAAAATGGGTCAGCTGCCTTTCACATGGGGCCGAAACAAAATCTACAACTGAAAGCACAAAATGGGGCCCTAAAGGTTTGTGGGGATACAAAAGGAGGTCCTGTAACTGAGGCCATTATTACTGTTTGGGGGTATTATTACTGCATGGGACACCAAGAGGGCAATATTAGCATTTGGGGCACTATGGATGGGGTATTTTTAATGACAGGGAACAAAAAGGGAAAGGGGGGGGCTGAAAAGTAAGAGACCCCTATTTTTTTTTGCCAATTTTTTTGCAGAGTTTGTATCAGGGGCTGAAAAAAATTAAAGGGAGAAGTAAAAGGAAAAAACTTTTAAAATGGTCTGTAGAGAAACCTGGGGGTAAGCGGGATAGCAAAACAAAAATCATCTCTGAATGGCAGAAAAAATTTCCCTTGCAAAACTGGTCTTTATTCAAAAAACGCTTTTGATTTTATTAAGCCCCTTTTTTTCTGGTTTTAATTTTTTTTGGGGCCCCATTAAAAACCCTTCCCCTTCTAACTACCCCCTTTTGCGCATAACCGAGATTACATAAAACTGAAAAAAGGGGTTTACAAAACAGTTTTTTTCCCTTTCACCCCCCAAACATTTGACCAGGGTGTGATTTGATTTTTCTAAATTCCTCTTAATTCTTTTTTCCCTTTGAAATAGGTGGGATAGGTTAGGGAAAAGAAAAGCACGGGGAGCGCAACAGAGAAAGGGGTTTTTTTGAAGTGTGAATCAAAGTCGGAAATTTTAACTCTCCCGGCTGCTCCTGAAACTAGGGGGTTTTGTTGATTCTAAAAGGGTTTTGCCCCCTTTTTAACAAATGCCCGAGAGGCTTCCCTGTGAAAGATAACAATTCAAAAGGACCCCTAAGCCCCCAAAGTATGGAGATATCTTACTTTAAAAGCAGTGCTTTCCTATAAAAAACGCATCATATTTTTGGGATGGGGGAAAAAATTACAAATTTTAAAAATATGGGCCTAAAAAAGGAAAGTTTTGGGTTTTTTATTTACCCAGAATTTTTGGTTATGGTAAAAAGCCCGGGTACTAAGACTATGTGAATCTAAACATAAGCCCCATTATGCCCAAGCAACGAAAACCCAAAGCTAGGGTGCAAAAGACGGGGGGCGGGCCCCAAAATGCCTTATTAAAGGGCACCCTCACTAAAAGGGGAAATTTGGGCCTTTTATGTTAAAAGATTTTTGCAAAAACAAAGTCACTTTCCCAATAATGGGGGGATTAACGGGTGTCCTACCTATTCTGGCCCCCCCTTTCTTGTTTTTGGGCTGCATCAGCTCCTCGGGTTGCTAAAAGCACAGATTTTGGTTCAACCCCCTTAAAGCAGGTTTGTCAACCCGGGTTTCTAAGCTACGGGACTTGGTTTCCTACTGAAAGGCCAAGTAAAGCCAGAAAAAACCGCCCCTGAATTCAAAAGAAACCAAAAAAATAGGACTGGGGCAAGATGAACAATTAAGTGAGACAACCCCCTTTAAAAATCATTTTAAATTTTTTAGGACAGGGGGTTAAATTTTTTAAAATTTTTTAGCACAAAAGGGGAACATCTCTCCTGAGGTGAGGGAAAACCAAATGGTGTCTAGATTTTTTTAACTTCCTTTTTTCTCTCTTTTTTGCTAAGCATTGCAAAATCACAAGGCATTAGGGAAAAAAGGAGCTGAGAAGCTCAAGCGCCCTCTATTGGATATAAAAAATCCTCAATATGCTTTTGATCCAGTGGGTCGTGAGAAAGCAAAAGGGATATGTAGCCAGCCGGCCTGTATCGTTCTGCTTTGCACTGATGAGGAAAAAAACCATCCCAAACGGGCTACAATCTACAGAGGGAAAGATCCCCGGTTTTTGGTTTAAATACCCCTTTTTTGGGCTCTCTCAAGACCCAGGGGGTCAAAAGCAAATTGAGGGGTTTTTAACAAACCAATAGAGGGGGGGGGCCAAAAGAGGGTTTTTCAGCTCCTTTCCCATAATGGGCCTTTTGTTACCTATTAGCAGGCAGAAATAAAGTATCTTTAATATTTAATTTTTTTTTTAAACAAGATAATTTTTTTAAAAAGCCCTTTCTTAATATTTAAAAAAGGGGTTTTTTGCTAAAATTTTAAGACTGATATTCTATTTTTAAAAAAAAAAAAAAAAAAAAAAAAAAAACATAAAGATGTTTGGTAAGTACACCCTTTGTATTTAAAAAAATTTGAAAAGTGTAGCAATAATTTCATAAAACTTAAAGGGGTAAATTTCCAACTCATTTTATTTTGGGGGTTAAAAATTTTGGCAAAAAGGGAAAAAAAAAGAAATGTTTTTTATTTTTCTTGAAATTTTAAGTCAAAATAAATTCTTTCTATGCTTGTTTTCACAAAACTTCCCCCAGGTTTTCCGAAACCCCCTCCTCCCCTGTCCCCTTCCGCTATCGGGACAGCAGCAAACAGAGCTTATTTAATTTTTGACCCAAAAATTTTTCCCTTTTTTAGCTCGGGAAAAACCCTTTTGGGCCCTGTTCTAAAAACCCCATCCATCACCGATGTTCCTTTAACAGGCTTAGCTAGGAAAGGAGGAGCTCAAATATCACTATTGTAACCCCCCCCCGCAACCTGAAAAATAAATGGGGGTCGAACTGGCCTTTTAAGAGCATTTCTCTGTTTTAAAAAACCCCTTTTAAAACCCCCCCTTTTTAAAACTTTAAAACCCTTTTTAAAAAATCAATCACATAATAGAAATTTGGGGGGGGTTTGGGGCTCTTTTAGCCCGACCCTTTCCCAAAAATCACTGATATGAGCACTGTCCCCTTTAGTGTCCCTCCTTAAGGAAGGCTAGGTTAATAGTCTACAGTTTCATATACAATTTCTATGAAACCTCTTTCCCAGCCAAAGGGGCACTTCTGGGGCCCTTTTTTTCAGCAATTCCCTTTGGGGCATATAAAAAATTCCCGAGACCTTCTCCACTGAAAATTGCCCAAAGGGTTTAAATTTAAAAAACTATGCTCTTAAAAAAGGGGGTTAAATCTGACTAAAAAAAGATTAACTTTTTTCATGGGAGGGAACACTAAAAGGGAAAACATTTTTCTGGGAAAATATTGCTTTGTTAATTTTTTTTGTTTTAGGAGCTACAAATGATTTTTTCACCTTTGAGGGCTTTCAAATTTTTCTAGATACCCAAACCCGTTTTGTTTTTCTCCCCTGCGTTTGTCTTATCTGAATTTCCGGGAGGACAACACAAAACAAGGGGCACACAGCAGCCCTTTAAAGCTTCAGTGTTTTTCCCTTTTAAACTTTTAACAAAAGACCCTAATTTCTACGTTTTTTCCCTTTTGCTCCCGAAAACTTCTCTGGACCTGGCCCGCAGGGGGTTTGTTTTTTTTTAATTAGAATAAATTTGCAGAAAATCGAAAAAATGGAAACTCATATGCAATTAAACCCCCCCCTTTACCAGGAAATTACCGGATGCCCTTAATAAAAAACTCTGCTGACTCTATGAAACCCGAAAAAATGAACAAACCCTTTTTTAAAAATTTAAAGCAGATTCAATTTGACAACATCATTCCCAAAATATCAAGGGAAAGGAAAACAGTTTAAATCAATTCTTCACATCAACAATTTGGGGGGTAACAACAGATTAAACAATACTACTAAAACATTAAAACTGTACCAATAACTACCCGGAAAGGGGAAATATTTTCAAAAGAAGGGGGCTCCCAAAAAGTCACTTTTGATAAGGGGCTTTAAAATTCATGGGCCCAAAAATTTGTGTCACGACAAATTTTCCCCCCTAAAGGAAAAAAAATTTAATTATGAATGGGTTTTCCCTTTTCGGAAGGGAAACATTTCTGTCAGGAACTAACGAAAATTTTAGGAATCAAAAGAAATTTTTATTATTGCTATATTTCTTTTTTTGACAACAATTTCATTTGGCAAAGGTACTAATCATATGTTACTAATCATATGTGTAAAAAGCCTTTTTCGGGCAATTCCCCAAATTTTTATTTTTATAAAATTTGGGGAAAATTAAAAGCTGACCAAAAATTAATCCTTTTTTAAATTTTACCTGTATAGAACTTCTAAGACCAAAATATTGCAGGATCATACAAATTTATATATTGTCAAGGTGCTCATACACGCTGTGGACATCACACCCAAAGTATCACCAATTGCTGTTCTGTAATTGTAACTATAATCCATGGTAAGTGCATGTGCTGCACGTAATTAGAGATAATCTACTTGTGGTTATTATTCTTCCGCCAAGAGTATAGGCACCATTAGCTTTGTAACAGCCTCATGTGGATAATTATGTACTAATTAAACTCATTCTCTTCCAGACCTATGACCTGTCATGATCTGTAGACTAATACATTTTAATATGTTATTACAACACAGAGGGGCGTTGCTAGGGTCCTAAAACATCCGGGGCCCTCTGTGTTACATTTTGTTCAGTAGCGTTAAGTTTACACGGTATTTTTCACACCACATTGTGAATCGTGCCATGTATCTAATTTTCTGTATATTCCACATAGATACTGTCCATCACCTCAACAGTACAACGTACAATGAAAATCAGCCCTGACAAATTTACTTTTTCAAAACCTCTCACCTATGTATGATGGTGTAATACCCCTAAATAATAGGCATACAGACTATCATTACCGAATAATATACCTATACATGGAGGAAATATACCATATGTATGATTTTTACTAAAGAAAATCCTACTTACCAAAACCAATAATATTACTACTTAAAGACCAAATAATACTGCCAGACCACGACCAAATAGGAAAGCATGGTGATGCCCCATCTCCACAGCAACCCACTTTCATATAAAGGGAAAGTCAGGTGCCTGCTATTGGGGGGAGTCACCCGTTTTTCCTATATAGGCCCAATTAGATGGGGATATATAGACTCCCCTATAGGTAGTTATATAGGTCTCCTCATGAGGTTGTAGATAGCCCCTCTTAGTATGTAGACAGCTATATATGGCCCCCTGTAGGTAATTTATATAGTCCCCCACAATAGAGGTAGTTATAGTATGTAAGTAGGTACACAGGGGCCCCTGTAGGTAGGTATACAGCCACTTTCAGTAGTTAGGAAGTTATATAGTGCCCCCAGTAGGTAATTAAACATGTTGCATTGGTAGGAAGGTATGTATACTATCCCAGTAGGTAGGTATATAAGTCACCTAGAAGGTTGGTAGGTATATTGGTCTCCCAGTATGTAGGTAGGTAGATAGGCCACCCCCTGGGTAGGTTGGTAGGTATAATGGTCCCCCAATAATTTGGTAGTTGTATAGGGCCGCCCAGTATGTAAATAGATATATAGGTTCCCCCAGTAAGTTGGTAGTTATAAGGGTCCCCCCAATATGTAGGTAAGAATATATGTTCTCCTAGTAGGTTATAGGTATATAGGACCCCCTTTTATGTCGGTCTATACGTCCCACTGTAAGTTATAGGGCTCCTCAGTCTGTAGGTAGTTATTTATGGCTCCCAGTGGGTTATAGGTTCCCCCAGTCTGTAGGTAGGTTTCTCTGTCCCCCCGGAGGTTTTATGGCTTACCAGTCTGTAGGTAGGTATATATGTCTCCCAGTGGGTTATAGGGCTCCTCAGTCTGTAGGTAGGTATAGATATCTCCCTGTAGGTTATAGGGATCCACAGTCTATAGGTAGGTATATGTGTCCCCCAGTAGGTTATAGGGCTTCCCAGTCTGTAGGTAAGTATGTCCACCAGTAGGTTATATGGTTCCTCAGTCTGTAGGTAGGTATAGGTATATATGTCTCCCAATGGGTCTCCCCAATCTGTTGGCAGGTCTATATGTCCCCCAGAAGGTTATAGGGCCTCCCAGTATGTAGGTAGGTATAGATGTCCCATAGTAGGTATAGGTATATAGGTCATAGGGCCCCCCAAGTATGTAGATAGATATATGTCCCCCAGTCTGTAGGTAGGACTATAGGGCCTTTTAAACATTTTTACAAAAACTAGCAATACTCACCTCTCCCCATTCCTCTGATGAAGCTCTCACTGCTCTCTGTGTTCTTGCACAGCTGGCCTGTACTGTATCCTCCAGAAGGCCACAAATCTACAGATTGTGGGCAGATTGCAGGTTTAGGGCACCAGCAGTTTTATCCGGGGCACAAGACCCAGATAACACTACCTAGCGATGCCTTTGCAACAAAGAAAATCTTAGACCCAGACAGTTTTCATTCATGTCCCCCTAAGTGTTACCGTAAGACTTTGTTGCTCATAGCAATGAATCAGAGCTCCCTTTCATTTTTTTCAGAGCATGTATGAAATGAAAGGGAAGTTCTGATTGGTTGTTATGAGCAACAAATAAAGTCTTAGACCTAGACAGTTTTCAAACAAGAGGTCCTTAGAGTCCACTAGCAAAAGACTAAGGGCAAAATGTATGAACGGGGCTGCGCCAGAAGTCTGGTGTCTTTTCATGCCGACATCTAGCACAGCTCCGTTCGCAATAGGCTTAAATCATCTGAACGCCAATTTCAGGCACATTACAGAGCGCCTGTGGAACTTTGTAATGCGCCTGATTTCGGGGGCGTGCAAGAGGCGGTGCACACTAGAACCATGTGAAGCTATAGATTTACAGCTTCACTACGCCAATTCCAGGCGCGTTACTGCTGGAACAGGTAAGCCACTTTCAAAGTGTTACCTGAGCCAGAATTGTTGTCTCTCCGCTAGAATGTGCCTGATTTATGACCCGCAGTAGAGCAGGTTCATAAATCAGGCACATTCTACACTATTCATAAGTGCCAAAAATCATACATGTCACCCTAAGGCTATGTTCACACGGCTTATTTCAGAACGTATTTACATCGGATTGCCGATCGTAAATACGTTCTGAAATCAGTTGAAAATCAGTTGCAAATAAGTGCCACTAAGCGTGGCATGTATTTGTAACTGATTTCCCGACGGATTCACCATCTCCAATCATGGAAGGTGGTGAATCCATCCGTAAATTGACATGCACATTGTTTTTCCGTCCGGATTGCAGTCGTCAAATCCGCGGCGGCAATCCGGCCCGGAACTACGCGTCGTGTGAACGACGAGCCGTATTTTCTATTGAAATCAATAGAAAATAGGCTGTTACTTATTTCTGACTGATTTGCCGCCAGATGGACGATCGTCAATCCGTCGGCAAATCCGCGGTGAAATAAGCCGTGTGAACGAGGCCTAAGTGTACAAACAGCCCTGGGGTTCTCAATGCTTGATCTGGTTTTTCAGGAAACGTGTTAGATCATTTTGCTTTTATACTATACTTCAATATTAAGAGGGTTAAACTGTTGGGATTGATGCTTTTTATCCAAGAAAACAGGAGTTAGGCTAACATTAGACAGTAGAGCAAAAGCTCCAGGGTGGCAACACTTTTGTCACAGTGCTTTAACAACACTGTGCGCTAGAAGCTGTCATTGGGAATGCACTAAAATAGTTCAAAAAGGGTCTGGATGCATTTCTAGAGTGTAATAATATAACAAGTTACAGTGACTAGGATTATGGAGAGGGGTCAATTATCCAGGGATTTATTCTGATTTCCAGATTGGAGTCAGGAAGGAATTTTTTCCCCTAAAATGAGGACAATTGACTTATACCTCATTGGGGGTTTTGCCTTCCTCTGGATCAACTCTGTAGAAAAGTAGGCTGAACTGGATGGATGTGCCTTTTTCAGCTTTACAAGATATGTTTCTTTATAGCAAGGACCCTTTATGATCTAATTAATAACGATGAAGTTTTAAGTGTAACACTAAAAAAAATCCTAGATACCTATTGATAAAAATATACACTTTTATAATAATATTCATAAAACCACAACATGATTGGAGGGTAAAAACCACCATCAGAAATGGCAGCAGCAATCCAATAATGTATGTCAGTACAAAAACTGATTATAAGTATACAACAATCAATAATGTACATACCTCACCAAACATATATCTCCCCCTCCCAATAGGTATAATGAACTACAAGGTTATAATCACATAATAAATATCACAACATCAATACTCAGTAAATAATGTACACATAACCTTGTGACTCATTATAGCTATTGGGAGGGGGAGATATATGTTTGGTGAGGTATGTACATTATTTATTGTTGTTTACTTATAATTAGATTTTTGTATTGAGTTTATTATTGGATTGCTACTACCTTTACTAAATGTAGTTTTTATCCTCCAATTATGTAATGGTTTTAATTATGTATATCACAATAAAAGTATGTATTTTAATTAATGGGTTTATGTCTAGTTATTTTTTTTACATTTGATAGGTTTTGAGGACTGCATTACTTGGAAATTTATTTAGGGCCCAGTTAGATAACTATGATGTATGTAAAGCAAGCCAAGCCCTTCCTGGCAAAGTCATGCCCATTCTTTTCTCTCAGTGATCCAAGAAAAGAATAATCTACGTACAGGCAATATAGTGTATACAAAGATCATCATCTTTGTACAAAAAAATATATAGAATTCTTGTTCCACCATGTATTGATAACTTTCCATACCGGGTACCCTAATCCTATTGGAAGCTACAGCAAGTATTATCCAAACTGTTGCCACACCAAAATTCGTTGTACCATACACTGTACACTGTTTACGTAACATGGCATTCTAATAGAAAGTGTATGAACAGTGTGCTACATAAATAGTGCCATGTACTGAGGCAATGCTTGCTACATCAGTATGCTGAATTCAACACTGAGAAGAGATAATATACTGAATTACAGAAATATTGCATTGTATTAGATTGCACAGAACAGACACATATAGGGAACAAAAAATCTAAAATACATAAAGTTTAAATTAATTGTTACCATTAAAAATGCAATCACTGAAATTGTATATACTGTATGATTCTCCCTATGTTATTGGGTAACTTGAGCCAACTAAAAAAATTAAAACGTACATGTTTATTATTACGCATTAAAAACTGATTACACTTCTTTTGCCGCTAAAACTCTAAAAAAAAGAAAGCTGCCTAAAGTGTACCTCTGTGACAGTCAAGGTAGGCATAAATCTGCCAGACTTAATGAGCTGGACATTTCAAAGGAAACTGGATAGGAAAAAGCATACTGAACATAGAAAAGGGCTACATGATTCCTGTCAGGTATCTAGCCCTGGTGCACAGCAGGAACTAAAAAAAATGCTTACTTTATATCTCAGTTCTTTAAAAGGTACTGTCTATAATAAATAATAATGACTATATGCATTTTACTATTCATGTTACTCAGTCAGTAGAACTAGATCATCATGGTGTAAGCCACACCGTATTGTCAGCATGTATCAGTATATAGTGTGTTACTGACAGCCGGTGACCTATAATGCCCATCGCTTCTGGTTCCTTAGAGAACAATACGTATGTTAAAGATATAGAAAAATCTCTAATCAAATGGCTCATGTGCTTAATCTCTAGCCAATAAAACTGAACCATGCTGCAGCCACATAGACCATCAAGTAAATCTTTCCAAACATTTTGAGAAATTAGATAATCTATAGGACTGGGATGGATTATTTGCTAGGTTGAAAGCAAACATATTTCTGTCTATAAATCTATGGTGTGTCCTTTCAAACCTCATTTAAAATGTTGCTTCTCCTTGTCTTCAATCTATGTAATACCTTGTCCTCCAAATCCCTGTTTCCCAACTACCTGGCCCAGCCAATAATGAAATCTGCTCCTGAATCCAAAAAGAGTAATTTATCTAACATGTTTCATGTCCTCTTAAATCTCATCAATAAATCAGTCCATAAAAAATGATAATTTAGCATACTGAATGAAGATTTTAGCCTGAAATCGAAACTTAAAGGGGTTGTCTCTTTTTTGCCATACTTCTGCCCTTTGAAAATAAAGTTATACTCACCTTTCCCCGCACCTTCGATCTATTGCTGTGCCATCTTCACTCTCCATTGATGTTCAGTTGTTTTCTTCCTTCTTTCGATTGGGGATGTCACCGCTGCAGTAGCTGATTGGCTGCAGTGGTAATGTGCCATTGCCTGTCTTCACCATTTGGACAGCTTATTTCTGAGCCATGAGGCCAGGCAGTAGCATATGACTTCTGCAGCAGCGATGATCCCTTTCAGTAGAAGCAAGAAGAAAACTGAAGACCAGCGGAGTGTAAGTCTTTGTAACCTGAGTGGTGAGCTTCAGATTGAGTTGTTAAATAGAATTGCCCTTACAACCACTGCTTGAAGATCAACAGAACAGCATCTTAAATACTGTGCTTTCTTTAAGCAACGTTGTCAATTTATTATCATTGCAGTTATATTCTTTCCTAAACACAACTACTTAACATTTTTTTTTTTTGGTTTTCCAAATAGATGGTGCCTCTATGGAGTCTAAACTTTCACCTTCTCTTGCAAACTTTTGTATGCATGTTGTAGATATAAAGTCATGATATGCTGTCCATACTCACATCTTCTGATTATATTAACAGTTAATAATTTACTGCATCCTTTTCTTATGCAGAGAGAACATTCTTAATCTCAATCTCAGTAATTTTATATCCACATAGGTGACCACATTTTCGTACAAAAAGCTTAAAGTGGGTAATATTATTTTGAATGTCATTCTAATCATACTGTGAATACTGTTCCTACTATAGAATATAAACTGTAGAACAAAGTGTGATTGTTCAGTAACTGTAACCTATTGTGAGGAAATCTGTTATGTTAAAGGGGTTGTCTCACTACAAGGATTGCTTTTATATTAAAGATATTGCAAATACAAGTCACTTTGCAATATGTGTCCATTAACAGTGTCCTACCTAGTCTTAGATATCCCCTCTTCTATGGGCTGCATCAGCTCCTCATGTCACTATAGCTACAGACCTGTATGGTCTCTCCTGATAGGCTTCCAGCAGTGGTCGCTATAGTTACAGACCTGGTATCCTCAGCAGCTCGTCACTACAGGCAAGTAGAAGCCAGTAAACACACCCTGAATTCAAAAATGAAACTGAGAAAACAGTAAGAAGAATCTATGTAGTGAGACAACCCCTTTAATAACAGGCTGAAAAAGAAGGGCTATAAACAATAGATACTTGATGGAGGATCTAAGGTGGCATGGAACAGAATGAGATATTCTCTCCTGTTTGATGAACCAACTACTATTATACAGACACACTTTTGTTGTTTTTCCACTACATACAAACAGTTCTAAGACTAGTTTTAACTTGTGCTGTAATAGACATTGGAATTTGTCAGTTTACAGCAAAAAAAAAAACAAAAAACTTTGTTACAATTTCAAAACTTTCAAATTATTGGGACACTTATTATGTTGTTTTTGCTATTTATTATACCAAGTGTAATTTATTCTATGTTTGTTGCACCTCCCAAACCTTAAAGACTGCATAACAGAACATACTATATTTCATGGTGCTACTCTACAATTGGAGTATGTTTCAAGCTTTGTCCTTAAAAATATTTAAAAAGTAACAGAAGAGAGAGTAGGCAACATTTACTGTTTAATCCTGTGTTGATATGACACATTTCCTACTGTCCTGAACTGCAAGCATTATCTACTTTATATTTATTGATTCCGTGATAATGTGTATTCATTTTTTTTTTTTACGTTTGTGCTTCTTCATCTTTTTTTACCCTTGGATTTTTTATTCACATATATGGTATGTACTGTATATGTATTTATCTGTTCAGGTAAAGTTCATTTACTGCACCTTTGAGACTAAATATTATTGTGTAGATCTGCTGTTGGTTTTAATAGGTCTTGTCAACAAAATACTGGGATTTTATTTTGGATTGTGCCAGACCAGCCTTCATTTCTGTGTACTCCAGAAACACAGTCAGTCATTATGGACAAGGTTTTACCTTCTCAGAAATGTGGAAGAAATTGACTAAAGTGCCATTATTTAAACATAAATTTGCTCTACGTACGGTCATCTTGCATCCGACAGTAATCCATTATGTATTCCTTTGTATTTGTTTTAAAAGACCATTGACGATAAAAAAGGAATTCCAAGACTATACTGTCTGGAACTGTCTAGATTTGGTTCCATAAAGTCAATTTAGATATTTTAGTCCATAATTTAATGTATATACGACAACGTATGGAATGGAATAAGTTATGTATTTTTTTTAGCTTAGCTAAAATTTATGTAATGTGTTTTATGTAAAAATATTATTTTACCAAATATCAATCTGATTGGCCAATGCTACATGATTCAGCTAATTATCATTTCTGAAATGACATTGATTTTAGTATGTAAGGGTGTAACCTAGGCCTTTGTCAAACGAGTATCTTGAGTATCACACCAATGGCTCTGTCTTCTGTCCCTCCCCTGTCTGAGTGGGGCTCTTTTGGTAAAAGGGTAAAAGCTTCTTCTCCTCTAAGGCTGTGTCTACACTGCATAGCTTTACGATAGTATTTCCAGCACTCTTATTTTTTTAAAAGTGCCGAAAATACAATCGTTTGTACGGTCCCATAGACTAGAATAGAAAGGACAAGCTGTTGTCTCCACAGCTCGTCTTTTCTTTGCTCATCTTCTGGCGCTGGCGTATTATACAACATGTTGTATAATATGTCGCCGCTTTTAGTTTTCTTGGTGCCTCCCCATACAATCCATGTGTAATGGAAAAATAAACACGAATTAACCACGTTTTTTTGCACAAAACATTACAAAAAACGTGGTCCTGCATCAGAAAAAAAAAAACGCCGCTTTCGAGGCGTTTTTTGTTCGATGCAGTGTAGACATAGCCTACGGGGAAACTTTCATTAATTAATAATCTGAATCCCACAGGTAATTGGAGATTGGACTCTGAGCTATGGAAGTCCACCTAAAGTTTTCCAACCACAGGTATGATCTACATAATGTTGTCCCAAGCATTATCTCCACTTTCCAGTATCATCCCTACTCCACAATATCATCTCTGTCTTTCCCTAAGTATCATTTAATTCTCCAAATATCTTTTGCCCACTTAGCATCAATTCTCCCTCACAGTGTCATTTCTCCTACCAAATACCATATCTCAGCCCTCCACAATATCATCACCAGTATAATATCACTTCCATTATATTAACTCCTTCCATATAATTTCTCTCCCCCAATGTTATTTCAACCACAAAGTATTATCTCTCCTATCCAAATCATCTATCTCCCTTAGTATTATCTCTTCCTCCAGAATAACCTCTCTCCTCCCAGCATCATCCTCACCTTGAGTATCAAGCCTCGCCCACAGAAGGGTATTATATTTTTTTCCACAATTTAAGCATAGTACTAGGGTTGGGGGGATCTCCAGTTCTAGCGCATCCTCTGGTAAACCTTGACACCATAATGTGCACCTAATATTTTGGGTTCCCAAAGGTCTAACAGAAGACAAGCTTATTTAGAGATCTTAAGATGAGTCACCAGATAACCTATTAAACCCTGTTAATACAAAGATTGCTTCAAAATGGACTTTCAAAAAGTAGTTAAAAGTGACCATGCACATGTTCTGTATAGACAGAATGCAGGCCCTTAGAATAATTTCCTCCTGTGGTCCTAGAGAATTAATTAATTCTGACATTGCCTAGCACTGTACTGCTTGTAGAAAATTCAGCAGCATTTACCTTCAGCTAGCACAGTTTCTATGCTTTGTATTTAGAAAGAAGCAAGTCTCTTTTTACATGTTACTAAGCACAGAATATGTAACTAAAAGCTGCTGACAGCCTGTGCTGATAAGTAGATAAGACAGTTAGTTTCTGTATAGGGATTTGTAATAATGTTAGAAGGTGCCATAAAACCTTTCTACTGGGAGCAATGGTGCCTACTGTACTAGAAAAGTATAATATGTACTGCACAGCCAAATAGACCATCATGACCCCCACAAACATTTGCTAATTAGATCTGTACTTTTTAGCTCTTCAAAAGTGTCACAAAATGAAGGACATGTACAGAGGGGAAGCTTTTGAACCTTTTTTCTACAGTTTCCTTAGAGAAATTGCACTATTTTCTGTACATTGGAACTAATGCTATTTAGAGATTGTTAGTTCTGCCTGAGATCTGAAAGCATCCAGACGCAAGGACTGAATGGCAGAAGCTAAATAACATGTGGATAACTTGTACGCTACCACTAAGTATGGATTACCAGCATTATTAGACTGGATACTGTGAAACACAATTTGTGTGCTACTAGAAGTGGTTTGCATTTTTATACCGCATTAAGAAAATAAAAAAACTTTTCAGATATCAAGGCGACGTATGCATATTTATATGTGAAATATATGCCTTACTGGATTTAGTACCAATAAATTCCTATACGATTTTGAAATATTATGAGCTGCCTGAACATTATTTGAAGATTTACATAGGGCAGGAGGACACCTGCAGAGGCAAGCTTTATTGCGGTATTACGATTACTTGATCTATGGTGGGATCAATTTGCTATATATTTTTTGCATTTAGAGATTGTTGAAATATTTTCACACCCTTGTTGTGCTGACCTTTAATCATATGTGAAATGGATTAATTGGCCCTTTGCCGGATCTAGGCTATATCAGATATGCAGTGAAAAAAAACATATACCGTGCATTAAGTGGCATCATTAATAATTTTAAGTGTTCCACCACAACAGAAAGCTCAAAGACCCACTGAAAAAATGTTATGAAAGGAGCCTAAACCTGATCTCCCAAGTGAACTTGAATTACTTATTTGGTGTAATTAGTAGAGAAATAACTATTCTATACTTTATTATCACTATTATAAATCCTCTTTCTACAAACAAGAATAATTTATTAGTGAACCATAAAAATTACTATTTTCCCATTAGAGCTTAGAAACTATTTTATCTCATTCATGGTTTGCGTCTCTATATGTTCTCTACTACCCTGTTTCCGCAAAAATAAGACAGTGTCTTACATAAATTTTGGCCGCAGTCTGGCCGCAAAACATTGAGCAAGCACAATCGTCTGTCCGGTTTCTGGACGGAATCTGTGCATCTCAATGTGAAAGAGGGGGGGGGCGTCTCTCCGCTCATCGCGGAGAAAAGCCGTCCGCCCCGCGGCCGTGGGGACGGCCGCAAAACAGGACAGATACCACCCGGCAAACCGGATGGTTTTTGTCCTGTGCAGTGGGGACGCACCCTAAAAAGTAGAGATTCTCTAAAGCGGAAAAGCCGTTAAATATTATTGTAGATGTCTAAGAATTGCTGTTTATCCTGTGAAGTATCAAGCATCATGTGCTATCATGTGCCTAACACCACCAATGTGAGATAAAAAAACATTTTAATGTGTCAGTCTAGCTATATGATTATCTGTTAGAATGCAAATGATTATTATAATATGTGGGGTGAACAATTCAACTTTTGCTTTGCAGACTGAACCAACATCAGTCAAACATCAAAAAGTGCAGAAACACATTCTATCGTGCCAGAGAACCATAGTTCAAAAAGTATTACTCTGTCATGTTATGGATATCAGTCTAATAGATATTAAAGTAAGTACTAAAATAACCTGAAGAGTTATAGATGTGTAGATAATATGTAAAGTAAAGTGTCAAGTAAGAGGTGACTGAAAGGGAACCAGTCACATAGGCTATGCCCCCATTGCTGAGGACAGCACAAGCTAATGACAGACATGCTGTTCCAGTGATGTGTCCCTTATTCTGTAAAATACAGCAGTTTCAGAGCATTTAATGCAGTTTGCAGCCTGTTCTGCCACAAAAGAATCCACTTAGTTCAAGTTTATGTGTTAGCCTTACTACGCCCACCTGCTGGTTATTCACAGGTTTCTACCTCTTCAAAGTAAAAGGTTGAATCAGCCATGAGTGGGTAGGACTAACCACGGGCGGGTGGGGTTAACACCTGCTCATGAATAAGCTGGACGTTTTTCTGTCTGCATACTGCCAGATTTGAGCAGTAAATACTCTGAAACTGCTGCATCTTACAGAATAAGGGAAACAGCATGCCTGACACTAGCTTGTGCTGTCCTCAGCAAGGGGACATAAATCATGTAACAGGTTCCCTTTACAACCATCTATAAAATATTGTTTTATATGCTTTTGGTGACATACTCTTTCTACTTCTTACCTTATCATATATATTGTCAAATGATTAGTTTAAAGGGGTTTTCTCACCATACAATTTCACAGAGTCACAGCCAGCTTCAAACTCACACTTCCTGGTTACACTGTGGGTGGGGTTATAGTAGGGATTGGCATGTCAGCCTTGCTATTTCTAGTTGAGCCTGTTGCATGCATTGAAATGACTACAGGAGATGTATGATCTTTAGTTACAGGACTACAGAGCTCCAAGGAGTGAAAATGTGTTCTTATCTTAAACAAACCAAGCTCAGTTCCTAGAGAATACACACAGCAGGGAGTAATTAACCATGGATGGACAGCAGCTTCCAGCTAATCAGATGAGAGAGGAGAGAGATGGTTGATAACCAAGATAAACTTTTGTGCAGTCTCTCTTATCTCCTCAACAAAGGAAAATAAAAAAGCAAAAACTGTTTGATAATAGTCTTCATTTACCTCATAGCTAATAATTGTAGTGAGAAAATCCCTTAAACAAACCTTTTATTTGTTACTCAAATAATCTCCAGTGTGGAACCCTATTATAATATATAAATTAACCTTTTACAGGACAATTTTAGGTTTTCTCCCATTTCACTTTAGTTTTGATACATATGTACCTTTAGGGTTATAAGTAATTTTATTTTTGCAGAATAAGTACAGTATCTAGAAAGATTTTCATGGCCTTTTATATAAGTTGAAGTGATGTTCACCTTGGTGAAAAGCTATTTAAAAAGGTCCAAAGCCAATATAAATTAAAAAAAACTATACTCACCTTTCCATGGATCCATAGCCATTCATTTCTGAAAGATGATATAAGTTAGGGAAACTTGACTGTTGCAGCCATTCGGCAGTCGCAACGGTAATGTCCCCATTCAGAAGTGACACCGTGTCAACATAAGACTGGAGAGACACATCGATGGGAAGCTGAGTATACCCTTTTTCTTGCTACTTAGCACTCTGAATCTTTTGAAATCACTTTTTATCAAGGTGAGCAACCCCTTTAATTGTTGGCCCCATCATATACAGATGTACATACTGATATCTTAATCCTGATTATTTAAATGGGTTTCTTCTTTTAATAATGTTTTATTGTCCTACTCATAAATGATCTCACATTATTTATCACTTATTTTCATACTAATTAATACAAATGGATATACAGTACATTTTAATATGTTTTATATTGATACATGTTTATTTGCTGTATATGACAAATTATTATATACTCAAATTTGACAGGGATGGACTGACCATCTGGAAATCCTGGCTCCCCTTCCACCAACCTCCATGTGTTAGATGCTGGCTGCTTGGACGTTTGTCAAGTATTGGCCACATGTTTTTTTCTCCCTCTAAAAGTCTTTGTAGAGTTATTGTACTTAGGGTGTAATGTCTTCCCGACTGCTTGATTATTTTAAGTAAACACAGTAAAAGCACAGAACAGTAGTTTTGGCCTAATACATTTTGCAAAAAGGGAGGTGCTTCCTTAACGAGACAATAAGTGGTATAATATTATAGAGTGGTTTTTGACACTCTTTATAACCACTGCTGTCATGACATGCTGTAAACATGTTGCATATCCAAACCTGGTAGCATTCCTGATGGATCTTAGCCAATTGTTCAAGGACAATGACCACTGATATTTTTGGATTTGTGGGCTTCAAATCCTCCATAATTTTTTTTCTATAAGGTTCAAGTCAGGCAGCTGTGATGACCACTCTAGAATCTTCTAGGACTTCCTTTAAAATTCTAACCACAGAGAAAATTTGCATGGATAAGAAAAAACTTAACCTTTAATCCTAATCACAAGAAAACTACTCTAATCCCTACCAATCAAAAAATAGGACTGCCCGCCCCAATATACTCTTGTTATGCAAGGGTGATGTAAAGCTTTGTATATGGAAGGTGAAAAAGTAAATCTCCATTTGAGATACATTGGCTGAAACAATTCTTATATGCTATTGTTATCATGATCTTTACAATTTTCATAAGACTGCCTGTTTAAAATAGGTCTTGGGGAACCTAACTGTGTGTTACCTGTGGATGCCTTAATTATCTCTAAAGGGGGTGATTTTACTATTTGGTCACAGTCACTATGTCCTGACCCCACCGCTGGGATCCAGACTGAATACAGCAGTCCATGGCATGTACAGGTGTGGACCATGCAAATTCATACGAGTGGGCAAAGGCTTTTTGGATCCCAAAACTAACAGAATATATGCTACCATCATTTGCGTACTGCAAAACAAAAGGGGTAATATATCAATGTACATGTTCCCTATGCATTAACATATGTGGAGAATACATCCAGAGAACTAAGGCGATGAGATGAATACTTGAACATGTCGGGGATGTGGAAAACCAGCGGAATACCCCATTAGCATGGCATATGGTTGAAATACATGGAGGTGATGTGTCTTTTTTATATTTTTCAGTTCTGGAGACAGTTAAGCACAATAGCTATACAGGTGACTATGAGAAAAAGATCCTGCAGAGAGAAACCCCCTGAAGACACTTAAACCTAAGGGACTTAATAAAACTATTTAGTTTATTCAATGTATGTAATGATATTTAGTAGGAAATATCAATAAAAATTATTTTACTGTTCTATCTTCTGTATCTAATGAATATCTAAATTTAGAATTCTTCCCTCAGGGAGATTATACAACTTCAAGATACCTTTTAAAAAATTTTTGTTGATGGTGGGGAGGGAGGGTAAGTTTCATTTAGTCCCCAATGAATTTTGGAGGGATTTACATATTTTCAGTGGAAAGCGACACTTTTATTTTTGGTGTATCTTCATGACAACAGAATAATATCGTTGTGTTTAACCCATACTAATTAAGCAGGATATCTCTGTATTTTATATATGTATCAGTTTCATTGTATTCATTCTTGTACATTGGTACCTTGTGCTATAAATCATAAAGTCTTGGGACATATTTATGGGGTCTGAGGACGATGTGTATTCATCTGCATGATTCTATGTCTATTCCAATATCTGTCTATATACTGTATATATATCGTTGTGTGTTAAATGTAGTTCCTGTATACAGAGATAAGAACGTTGGTGGTGCTGTGGGACCATGTGCATAGGTGCGACAGCATGGGTTGCTGTATTTGCTACATGGGTGCAGCTGTATCTGCACTGCAACCATGCTCAGTTCTGTATGCCCGCGCAGTGAGATTAGCGGACTGGTCCCGCCTTTGCACAAGTCTGGTAGTGATGTGACATTTCCCCAGATATGCAGGTCCAGGAGCGCAGACGTAATGGTACTGGTGTCCTCAGTGAGATACTACGCATGCCTAGAAGTAAGTACCTAACTTCCACAGTGGACCATGCATTCCGGATTTGGAATTGGTTAAACCTGTTGGTAACTAAGGGCCACATGTATAAAACTGTTTAGGTCTAAAACTGACTCTTTTGCCCATAGTAACCTATGGGTAAAAAAGTGAGTTTTAGACCGAAACAGGTTCATACATATGGCCCTAAGTATTTGATTTGGTGAGAAGCAAGTGGTACGTGTTTTCCCTACCTAGGAGGTCCACATACAGTGGCGAATGGACACCTAAATCACTGGGACATCTGATTCACTTCTTGGACATACCCATCCTAAGGTCCATAGTATGGGCATATGAGATGAGGGTATCATGAAAATAACAATGATAGCACAGGCAATGTGACGGAGGTATTGTGAGTATGTTATACTCGTTTATCAGCTTTTCTGCAAGTAGATGTGGGTTGGTGATACAACTCTTCAGTATATGGATCCACTTTTATATTTTACCTATCACATGTTTATGCCTATCTAGTCTTGGGTCACCTATTTGGTAATGTTGAATGATTTGTGATTTGGATAGGGAGGTTGTCCCTGATGAACCCTTGATGATCTTAGGAGGAAACGTGTCGAACTGTTTAAGTATTGGTTATTTATACTCTGATAAAGAAATACCTCGTTCAAATACTTTGGTGACGAATGATGATGATGATGATGATGAATGTAAAACATTATACCATATGACCAAATTGGACTGCTGAATATTTTCTATCTAGAGTCCTCAAAAGAAAGGCAGTGTCTGACTATTTAGGGTGAATAAATAGACAATGGTCTATATAAAATATTTTGTTATATGATGAAAGAGAACTAATTTGCGGATTATTAATTATCCCTGGTTTGTTTTGCCCTTACTATCTTCTCTTTGGATTTATCATATAGGGAATAGTAGGTTAGGTTCCAGCTAGGGTCACCCTTATTGGATCAGGCAGTCCATTTTTTTGATTGGTAGGGATTAATGTAGTTTTGCTAGAGGTATAGTAGGGATTGTGTAGATGTTTTTCATGTTTTTATATTGTGATTAGGATTAAAGGTTAAGTTTTATTTTATCAATCCAACTTTTCTCTGTGGTTGGACTTTCTTGGACATACTGTTGCAGGTATATTTAATTATTAAATTGGCCAGTCCAGGAATAATTTGGGACCTGTGGTAATTTTCTTTACTTCCTTTAAAACCAAAACTTGGTGAACTTTAAGGTATATGTGGGATTCTTATCCTGTTGAAACAACCAAGCTTCAGCTTCCTCATAGAAGACATTACATTTTCACCTAGAATTTCATGATACTTGATTGAATCCATTTTGCTCTTTACATGCCTTTAGTTTCCTGTGCCAAAGCAAGCATCGCAGCCCCAGGGCATCATCAAGCCACCACCATGCTTTTGTGTATGAAGCAGGGACTTTTCAGCATATTAAGCATTCTTCCTTCTCCATATATACCAGATATCTATGGACCCATTAAATTCCATTTTATTTTCATTGCACCACAGAATAGAATCCCAAAACTTATGTGGCTTATATGAGTAAGTAAAAGTACTTCTCTTGGAGTTCATGCATGGAGACCTTCAGTGATTAATATAAGCTTTAATGTGCAAATGAAAAACCCCAGTGACTTGTCACCAATCCATGTAGTTAGTTGAGGTTTTTGACCCCCTGCCTCCTCATACTGTATATCTGGTGGCAGCTGGTGATTGCTTTCTTTTTCTGCCATATCCAGGTAGTATAGCCAGTTTTCCTTCAACTTTGAACTTGCACACTGTGAATTCAGCTGTATGTATAGGATCATTCAGTGGTTTTGCTATATTTTTGTATCCTTTTAGTTGTTTTTGCAAGGTAATTATTTCTTCTCCTAACTTTTGGGCCCACTCTCTTGACTTAGTGACAATTGATAGTATATTAGAAATATGACTGTCAAAAAAGCGTTAGCCAGTACATTTATTTGATGCTGTTTATCTCAAGCACAAAGTCCTTGATTAATCACATATTGCTTGAGACTAGTGTTTATTATCGACAAAGTTGAAATCGGCATGGTTTTTATGTTGATCGGATTTTTTCGATCACGCGATAATTTAGGTTAAAATCTGCGCATAATCTATTAATATCGCACCATTTTCAGCGCTTCCTGTCATTTTGGCGGCCAGCAAATCAGCTTACAGAATAGAGCAGGGTGAGCTGGGTGTGCGACGTCATGACTGGGATGTGTATGGTTGTGATTGGCTGGAAAAATCACATGACCTCGTTTTACATAGAATAGCCCTTCCTGTTCAGCCTCAGTGTGTGTCTGTGTATCATAAGAGCAGGACGTGTGCTCGGTCTCTCTCAAAACAGCTCAGCGAAACTGTTTTATTTGTTCACACAGACAACTATGCTTTTAGCTGTGAACATTAGAACTTAGGTAGATTAGAGATTTGCAGTTTTTAGTTACTTAGGCTGAGAATTTTAAAGGAGCATCTAGCGCTGTACAGCCGCGGGGTGGGGGGGAGGGTGGAGGGCTGCAGGCGAACACAGACAGACAGGCTGGCAGGCAGGCTTTTGAAAGGAGAGTGGATATTGTGCAGCCCAGACTGTGATTTGACCCTGCATTGCAATGGGTTTTGATTAACAGTTTTGGCCAGTTTTTGGTGAAATATTACTTGTATGTTGTGCAGCCTGTACTTATATTAGGATACAGATCTTTTCTAGTAACTGCAGGTGTATTTGATAGGTGCAAAACTCAACTTTTATTATCCGTATACATTTCAAATAGGTGTTTTTTTTACTTTGGTGCGGCCCAGTTTTGTTCATAGAGGCACCTTGCACTTAAATTTGAATACAGCAATTTTGTAGTCACCGCAGGTGTATTTATAGGTGCAAAAACCACGTTTTATTATCCGTACACAATTTAATTACGTGTTTTTCACTTTGGCGCAGTCCAGCTTTGTTCATAGAGCCACCTTGCACTTAAATTTGAATACAGCAATTTTGTAGTCAACGCAGGTGTATTTTTAGGTGCAAAAACCACGTTTTATTATCCGTACACAATTTAATTACGTGTTTTTCACTTTGGCGCAGTCCAGCTTTGTTCATAGAGCCACCTTGCACTTAAATTTGAATACAGCAATTTTGTAGTCACCACAGGTGTATTGATAGGTGCAAAAATCACGTTTTATTATCCGTACACAATTTAATTACGTGTTTTTCACTTTGGCGCAGTCCAGCTTTGTTCATAGAGCCACCTTGCACTTAAATTTGAATACAGCAATTTTGTAGTCACCGCAGGTGTATTGATAGGTGCAAAAAACGCCTTTTATTATTCGCACACAATTTAATTACATGTTTTTCACTTTGGAGCAGTCCAGCTTTGTTCATAGAGCCACTTTGCACTTAAATTTGAATACAGCAATTTTGTAGTCACCGCAGGTGTATTTATAGGTGCAAAAAATGCCTTTTATTATCCGTTGTAAGGGATCAGCTCGGTGGTAGGATAACACAGGACCAGTCCTTTAGCTCTGTTTAAACGTTCAGGTGTTTATTTCAGCCTTGGTTTCCCAAGAAAATAAACTTTAGTTTAACTTCAGAAAAAAAATTGCAGAGAAAATAAAACGGGTTTACCCCCAGTCCGTGTGGGACCCTTATAGTTTCTTGCCCCAATCAAAACCTCCACCCTTTCCCTTTCAAAAAACAAAACCCGGGACTTTGTAGTCTTTTCCCTTGGGATCTTCTGCTGCGCGTCACCAGCCCTCTCCCAGCAACCAAAACAATCAATCACCCCCCATCCCACCTGATCTCCGGGTTTTACATACAGCAACCAAAACCCCGGGGGCCCGGCCCCTGAATAGGGGTGTAAAGCAGTCCCCCAAAACCCAAACTCTAAGACGCTCCTGGGGAAAACCAGCCCCCAACTATTTCCCCTTGAAAAGAATATTAACAGAAAACGTATGTAAAAAACCTCCCGGCTGCTGAAAAACCCTGAAATTACGGGTTTTTTAAACTCCCCAAAAACCCGGGGTCCTTGGTAAACACTTTTATTCGGGGTCCACCAAAAAAACCTTCCCTGTCCTCTTACATACCCCCCCCCCCCCTCTCCCAAGGCCTGGGTTTTTGGGCCCCTTTTAAACCTCATCATGCAGTGTACCCTTGACAGGGCTTTCTCATTCCCCTGTAGTTTCCCGGGGCCAAAGTTTTACCGAAATTTTTAAAAATCTTTTTAGGGCCAAAAACCCATCGGGTGCCCCAAAGCTTTTTTTCCCTTTCTTCTCTCTTAGCCATCTGGGGGGGGCATGATCTAAACACCCATTAAAAAACTTGCCCCCGGGAGGTAAAACGCAGGGAATCCAGGGCCCATTTTAAGGGCTAGGCATCTTTTCTCGTTTATGGAAAATTTTTCTCTCCGGGTAAAAACCCCTACTCAATAGTTTAAACCGGGGGGCTCTTCCCTTTTTAAAACCCCTTGAGAAAAACACACCCCCTTTAACCCCGCATCCGACCATCGCTAAACCCACAAACCCCCCTGGAAAAAATGGGGGAAACCAAAAAGGGCCTGCCTACAGGGGGTACTTTATTTTTTTAAAAGGGGACCCTTCAGCATCCGGGCCCTTTTAATCGGGGCTGATTTGGCCCCTTTTGTCAGGTGGGTTAGGGGAAAACCGGGCTTTTCTCTGCGAAAGGGGGGAATAAACCGGGTCTAAAAAACCCCACAATTACCAGGAACCCCCCTGACCGGGTTTTTTTGTTCTGGGGGGGGGCCAGTTTGGGATGGTTTTCCCTTTATTATTTGAGGTTTGATCACCCCTCCCCCCCCACAATGAAACCCTAAGTGGGGGCCCTTTTTTCCATCCCAATGGGCCGATTTCCCGGGGGTTCCCGGGAAAAAACCCCTTTCCCTTAACCCCCTTTCCCGGGGAACAGCCTAAACCCTTTAGCCCGGGATGACCCCCCAAGTCCTGACTAAAAAAAACAAATGTCATCCGATGGCTCCCGAATTTTTTCCTGTGGGGACGCAACCCCCCGGTCCAGGGGGCCCTTTTGGAACATGGCGGGGGCCTTTGTAAAAAAAAAGGCCCGGGGGAAAATACTAAAAAAGCCCTTCAGGCTGGAGAACGCTGTCTTCCCCCTACCCTCCTTTTTGATAATGTAATCTACAAATACCCTTGGTAAGACCGGGGTCGAAAATATACCGAGCGGGGCCCAATTTCCTTCTTTCAATTCATCTACTCGGGGCATGGGATGGGCCCACTCCTAAACACCTCGTTTATTTTTACATAATCGTTTCCGAACCCCCCTTTCCCCATTGGGCTTTTTGGGGACAAGGGGATTGGGCCCGCCCAAACCCCCATTTTTTTGGATTCCTCGTTTTAAACCCTTTGGGCCCAACACCCTTTTTGGACCCCCCTTCGCAATATCCCCCGGGGGGGGGGGGGGGGGGGCCCGGACCCCTGGGGCACCCTATGGGGTTTTTAAATTGACCCTTATCGGGGGGTCAGGGGATTATCTCATGTCGACTAGGGTTTGGGTTCGATTTGGGGGATTCTGTAAAAAATTCTTTTCTTTTAAGAACAAACTGTTTACACGCTGTTTTCGAGATGGGAAAGGGGTCCCGCCACTTTGACCCCTAAATTTCGGGGGAGGGTACGTTGGGCCACACCCCGGGGCTTTAGGGGGGCCCTATTTTTTCCGGGGTTTTTAAACCCCAAATTCCCATGATAAAACTTGAAAAGGGTTCCCCCTCCCGGTTTTGGTTACCCTGAAATTTAAACTTCCCCTCCCCTTTTTAAATACCTCATAGGGCCCCTTCCCCTTTTGCGAAAAAATTTTGCTTTCATTTTGGGGGTTATTAGAACCAAACTGGGTTCCCCCGTGTTTTTAAACTCCCCTGGACGGGTGACCTATCATAGCCCCTTCCCGGGGGGCCCGTCTTGAGCCTGGAAAAGATTTTTCCTTTTCACAATAAGGCATCCCCGGGGGTTTTAATTCCCTGCAACGGGGAGATCTCTATTACCCCTTTTATACGGAGTACCCCCCCTTCTCGGGTCCCCTTAAAAACATCCAACAACCCCCCTGGGGTGCTCCCAGGGGTAACAACTAAAATTTGGGAAAACCCGTGGATGCTTGGGGCACCCCCCGATGGAAAACAGCAGATGGGGTAGTAGATAATCCCCAGCCCTAAACCATCCTTTTTTAACAAAGTTTTAACTTTACCTTCGGGGCCCTTTTTTAAAAACTTCCGGGGCACCCCCGCCCTTTTTTGGGGGTTGATAAACGAGGCCCGGGATGGGAAATTTTTAAAAATTTACAGGGGTCCCGATCACCCTTAAACATGAACGGGGTCCCCTTTTCAGACAGACTTTCCTTGGGTACCCAAAACCCGGGAAAAAACCCCGGGAAAAAAATTTCCTTGGCTTTTCCCCTTAGAATATTTCTGTTTGGGGACTGCCTCGGGGCCCGGGGTTTTGCATAATCGACCACGACCGGGAAAATACTGGGGCCCCTGGGGGCTGATTTCCCCAAGGGGTCCTACCAAGTCCATGCAATTCTATCAAAGGGCACCTCCAAAAAATTTGGAAGTGGTATCAGAGGGGTGCGGGGGTGGGTACCCGGGGGGGTGATTGGCACACGGGGGGGGCTGGGAAGATCCGAAAAAAGTCGGTAAAGGGCCCCGGGCCAAAATTTAAAACTAGAAGGATCATTTCCTGGTTTTTTTCGACCCCCCAAATCCCCCCAAAAATTTGGGGAATTTAGCCAGGTCCCCCCACCATCTTCTGGTTTTGGTTTTAGGCACTTTCGATTGTTCTAACCCAAATCATCCCACGTTTTTTTAACCCCAAAAAGCAGAAACCCCCCTTCATGGCAAAATGGGGATACCTCTTTTTCCCCCCCAGGGTTTTTGGGGGGAAACCCCCTTTTTCTCCCACACTCCTTTTGGGGCCCCTTCAAAGTTTCATCCCGGAGGGGTTTGGCCCCACCCAAAGTTTTCCCGGGCCCTCTAAAATGGGGACTACCCCCGTTGGGGGTTTTTTTTTCCCCCATTGTCCCCAATTTTTAAAAACAGAAAAAAGGGAAAAAACCCCCGGGCAACCCCCTGGGTCATTTCCCCCCCGGGGTTAAACCCCACGCTATACTTTCCTGATTTGGCGATGGGATTCCCTGGTATGCCCGTTTTCCCCCAAGGCCAGAACAATTTGGGGGAAATTTATGGGCCCGATTTTTATTCATACTCAAGGGGGGAACCCCCCCTACCCGGGGGGAAACCCAACTCCCTGGGTTTTTTTCCATGATTAACCCCAGCCACTGGGTTTAAAAATTAGTGTTTCCCCCTAATACAGGGGAAAACCCCTTTCCCCTTCCCCGGGAAACACCTAAAGGTAATTTGGGAGCTGAAGGGCTTTAAAACCCCTCCCCCCAGTCCAACAGTCCTAAACCGGGGTCCCAAGACCCCCCCCCCTTGGGGAAAACTTTCGGGCCCCCCCATTTCCCTGCAGGGGAAAAGCGCCCACATGCGGTGTGGGCCCAAACGGAAGACGGGGCCTGCCCAAAAAAGCTTTTCGGGTTTTTGTAGTAGGGGGGGATGGGAAAAACCCCATTCCTGGGGGGATGGGAACCCCCAAAAAACCCCCCTCCCGTAGTCCCCCCCTTCTTCCCGGGTTTTTGGTACCAAACCTGCCTTTAGGGCCCACTCAGGCTGAAAACTTGCGTCCCGGTTTTTTCCGATTTTTTGGGCTTTTCCCCCGTAGGGGGATTTCAAGCTCCTGCAGGGCCCCAGGCGTTCTAAACCCTGTAAAAATTTTTCCACCAAGCTACCCAGGCTATCCCTGGGGGGCCGGGGCCCCTTGGGCCCCAGGTTTTTGGGTAGGTTTTTGGGCTACTGGTCCCCCATCTGGCCAGGGTGCTTTTAAAACATCCGGGTGTAAACCATTTTTGCACCAAAAGAAATAAATCAAACATTGAAAAAGGTAGGCTTGGTCCGTAAAATAAAATCCATTGGTGGGGCCCCCCGGGGGCCCCTTTCCGCCCTGGGGCACCCCCCAAATCGGGGGGGCCCGGGTTTCTGCCTTTTTAAATTTGGATATCGTTAGCATCCTGGAGGGGAAAAGGGCACAAAAAGCATTCGGGGTTCCCCGGTTAGGAAAAAGTGGCAAAAAACCTTTTGCCCCCCTTTAAAGGGGGTAGCTGTTTTTGGTTGGCCCAAACCCCTTTAAACCCAGTGAGGAGTTTCGCGTCTTCCTCCAGTTTTAGTTTTTGCCCAACCCTTTCCCCCACGCTCCTTCGGGGCCCTTGTGTACCCGCTAGTCACTGGGGGGCCGGGGTTTTCCCGGGGCCCGGATATTCCTTTGGGGCCCGCTGTTAAAAACATCAGCCTTGGTTTTCCCGCTGAGCCCTCGGGTTCCATTAGCTTGCTGTTGCTTGTGGCCCCTGAGCTGCTGCTTTCACTTGTAAAACCCCTTTTTGGGGCTGCTGCTGTTGAGCCATGGCTTTTCTGCTGTTGAGCCCTGGTTTCTGCTATTGAGTATGGTTTGTGCTGGCCTGCATACTGCTTTTTGGATCGCTGCTGAGCATCCCAAAACCTCCCGAGTCTGTTGCTGCTTGCATAAACTCCTGCTCTGTGCCTTGGGTTGCACTAATGTTTAATTGTTCCTCCATGGAGCGATGTAGTGGAATTTTCCAAATTGGAGCTTTTAAACCCGGCATTTTTATGCACACACAAAAAAACAGCCAACCAAAATTTTCTCTACCCCCAAAACCCTTTTCTTTAGCATAAAAAAATTTTTTGGATCCCCCGGGCCCCTTTTAAATTTTCACTGCTATATGTTTTAGCACTGTTGCATGGGACCAAACTTTGTGCCAGAAATTTCCCATTGCATAACCCCCAAAAATTGTTTAAAGGGGGAGGTAAATGGGAAAGGGGTAACAAAGGGGGCCTTTTCCCCTAGCTCTGTTTAAACGTTTTTAGGGTTTATTTCAGCCCTTTGGGTAACCACAACCCTAAACGTGGGCTTAAACTTCAGCCAAAAAAGCAGAGAAAATAAAAAGGTTTAAAACAGTCCCTTGGGACAAATTACAGTCCCCGGGGTTTTCCCAACAGGCCTTCAGCCTTCCTTGTCTTCAAAATGAACCGGGGTGTGTTTTTTGGGGTCTTTTTGCCCGCCGCACCGGCACCCTCCCCGGGCCAAAAAAGACAAACAATTAAAACCCACTCCCCCCTATCTCCCGGGTTACATACAGCAACCCAAAAATCCCGGCCTTGGGCCATGAAGATGTGGGAGCAGTCACCCACTCAACTCTAAAACTGCTCCTGTGAAAATAAGACCCCCCAAATACTTGCTCTGCAAAACATACTAACAGGAAAAAAAATGTCAGCAAAACCAACCCCTTTTCTGACACCTGAAATTACAGGGTTTTCCTTTACCAATGCCCCGGGGCCTTTTGGGGCAAAATATATTTGGTCCACCACAATCCCTTTTGGGCCTCTTACACCCTAAAAAAATTTAAATTTCATGTTTTTTTTAATTTGGCGCCCGGGCCACCCCTTTTTTCATAACCACCTTTTCACTTAAATTTTAATTTTACAATTTTTGGGAGTCACCCCCCAGGTGTTTGATATGCAAAAAACGCCCTTTTTTTTATCCGTAAAACAATTTAATTATGTGTTTTTTTACTTTGGGGCCCTCCCGCTTTTTTATAGAGCCACCTTGCCCTTAAATTTTTAATTTCAGCAATTTTGTAGCACCGCGGTGTATTGGGTGGGGGCAAAAACCCCCAATTTTTTTATCCGAATAGTTTTTTAAAAAAGCTGTATTGTACGTGGTTTCGGCCCTTTTTTTTTCAAATGCCAGGTTGTACACAATTTAGATAAAAAATTTTTAGCAACTGTTTTCGTTTGTCTTTTCTTTCAAAAAACACAAATTTTTGATCCGTTTTTAACTTTGAAAGTTTTTTTGGGCCTTTATTTAATCTCAGTTTTGGCCCGATAGGCACTTGTTTTGATATTTTTTTGAAAAATTTTCAAATTCCCATCCTACTGGGCATTTGTAAAAACCCTTGGGGCTTGAAGGAAAAACACTGTTTTTATTTT